>VCJN01001092.1:0-44205 GCA_006384855.1 Tetraselmis striata | reverse complement strand
CATGCCACTTGTGCCTCTATGTGCTGCAATACTTTGGGGCGCGTGACAGCTTGTTGGGCGGTGCCGTATTTGCGTGACACATTCACGCCAATTATGTTAGTTGGGACGACGTGCTCCTTTTATTTTGAGGGACATGCACATGGGTGCCACGCTTTATGTTACTTTTGCATATACTTATTTCAACCAACCCCTACTACGTAGACAATGCTTGTACGGCATTCGTGCAGTACTTGGCTTACGGCAACTACGCGTGCAAACGGGCATCATGTGGCCATGCTGCGCCACCATAAAAGAGCTTTGCCCGACAACCCTACTCTAGTGCTCTCATGCTTGCCATGCGCATGCAACCATTTACTTGCCCTGACTCATCTATTAATCTCGTCCTACTACGAGTAAGGCAGCGGATCCGAATGGATACAAATAAAGCTCATTGTCCAGCAACACACTACCCGCCCAAAATTGAATAATGTCTATTTCATATCAAATGACATATTTTCCATGCCCCAAGAATAAACGGGCATGCCACTGGTAGGTGTCGTCCAGTTCTCACACGTAGTACCACGCGAAAGGGCATCGCGTGGTGCGACGAGTCCGGTAAGTATTGCCCGTCGTGGCATTACAACAATCTTTTGTTCCTTGGACTGCGAATGCGCACATTGCTCTGGGGTATAGTTAACATCATATTGGGTCAAAGCACAGCCAACGGCGCAGCGGGCTTGTAGCGCACTATAAGCGTCGCGCCGCTGTCGGCATATAGCCTTATATAATGATATACCGTGCGTAGTATTCACAATGCGGGTGGCAACGGCTCGTCCTGCGTGGCACGATTGGGCTCGCCACTTTTATGGAAGCAATCGTAGTTCCAAAAGGTCCAACTCCGGGCCGCGCCTTGGTAATGCCATATGTATGCACGCCATGATACGAGTTCTCGTAGCTGCTCGGCCCCAATGATGTGCTACAAGTACGTATGCCCGTACAAGTATATAAATCGCGATGACTACAATCGAATGCTGTCATGTGAAACCCATGCGAGTTATGTGGAGGGGTGTATGTGTGGGTGTGCCGCGCGCGCAGCACGCGCTCGTTCATTCTAGTCGCGCGCGCTGATGCTCCTTATATATATTGTTACATGAGCTGCTAGCTGCAAAAGGCGAAACCATCAGAAAAGGAAATAGGAAACGTCCACTACAGCAATTGCGCGGTGGAAGCCGCACCAGAAGAGGGCGCGGAATGAGCACGGGGAAACGCATCAGACTTGGCCATGTGCACTCCGGCAGAGAGCAGAATGCCGCCCACGGTACCATGCACACAAGCCGAGACTCGCTGCAACAACCCCCGCCGCGTGCGCGACAAGTGATCGCGGAACTCAGCGGGCTGGCTGGCAACAAAGTTCCGAAGACATGGACGGACCGACCACGAAGGAACCGTGAAGTCGGGGCGTAAGGACCGCCATGGAAGTTGCGCACAACAAGTAACACCGCGAATAAGATGTAGGCCACCATTAAAGCGGATTTCTTGAGACGGCAGCGGTCCTCAACCACAAAAGGGCAGTACCGGTGAACACCCTGCACCGGGACGGAAGACGCCCGGTCCGCCGCCAGCTTGTTGTGCTCCAACTCGGTCGCCGCGATCCCCGGGGTGCACCAGCAGCGGGGGTCGTTGCCCCAAGTGGGGGTCGTGGAAGACACGCACGCGAAATCGATCATGTAATCGCACGCCGGCCCCCCCTCCGCCCCCCCCCCCCCCCCCCACGCACCTCGCCAGCGTCAAATCTGACGGCCGCAAGCGGTCCGCTGGGCCCAGCCCACTCGTCTCAAGGGTCAAGTCGCCGACTCCCGAGCGGTCCCGGTCGAGCACCGCCCCCGCTTCGATCGCCACGGAAGCCCGCAGATTTTTCCAAGCGGTATGCATGCGGTGCTTGTAGTTCGCGACGGGGCAGATGAGCAGATGATCCACGACGAAATCCGTGGCGTTCCGGTTCGAGCCATCCGTAGAGCGAAGCCATAAGGGGTCAATACCACGCGTGGGGCCAGGGCATGTGCCAAGCGCAACCCCCGCGCGGGCGAAGGCCCAGCACCCGCGTTGCGGCGGCCGAATAAGCAGCATGGGGAATCTTGCGGGCTGACTCGTGATCCGATTGGAAAAGTGATAGGGAGCCCGGCCCGCACGTGATGTACAAGCGCAGGGTATCAAGTCGCGAGGCTGCGGCACCCGTACGTTGGAAACCCCGAGCGAGGGCCACGAAGTCACGCAAGCGAATCGCACCTCGAGATCATATATTTACAAACATGGGCAGTCACGAGGGCGGCATGCCGTTCCACCGACCCCCGAGCCGCGGAGCTCACTCCTATATATACTAGCTCCATATTATACGATCTCACATAGCTAGCCCAGCCCTTGTAGCTCACCCCTCCCTGGGGAGCTCACTACGGCAGCAGGCACCCTCTTAGGTGGTGAGGGACTATATCTTGAGCACGGCGGTGCCCCGCCGCACCGGCTCCCGTTTAGTCTCTGAACCTTCCCCTCCTAGCATATTGTGTGTCATAGCCAGGTACGGCTCCACACTCGGCCGTAGGTGGGGGGGCTTGGCTGCGTGTGGCCCAATCCTGGCTGGGGTGGCACTGGTATTTGGGGAACCATGCGTTGCACGGAAGTGTATCTCCGTGCCCCTCTCCCGCGTTGTGCCCAGAACCGAGATGCTAAACCTCCGGAACCCCCAGTGTTATGCTAGAGGGTGGGAGCGGGGGCTCAAGGGGCTTCCTCGCAATTTGAGAGCCTGGCCCTGGAAAAACAGCTCCAAAAGGGATGCGAGCTGAGTGGACTTGACGGCAAGGTTTGACCCATCACTACTACTGGTGTGAATTACAAATAAAAGGGCCGTAACAAATCCACCACATCACTGCTACTGGTACCGCTAGCTAATGTAACTATATAGTCGCTACTACAGCTTCCAAAACGGCCGTCGTAGAGACGCTGCAAGGGTTTCACCGCCAGTCCTGTCCCCGGGGGCGGAAAAAAAAACTACTACGGGTATGATCTGAACTAGTTTATGGGGTTTCCTCCCTTGACCTAACCGCTTTTTGGCTACAAGTGCTGCTCAGTGGCACGGGAACTAGGCACCTATCGTTGCGCCCTTTTTGGGTGCATCACAGGTAGCGCAGACATAAAAGCAGCCAAAACAGCTGAGCATGCCATCTTTCAGTTTTCGCTGCGTTCCACGCAGCGATGTTAGAACTGTCTCGTAACCTGTCGCGAGCAAGGTCACCCCAGTTTGTTCAAGACCACACCCGGCTCACCACCCGTGTGTGTTATTCTCATCCGTACGCCCGTGCGTTACCATGCCAGATGGAGAAGAACCCGTCGTTGAGCCGACGCTCGAGTCGCTACACGCATACGTGAAGGCCCAGTCTACATTACTGCGGGAGCTTGCTACAGCGATGGCTCAATTGACGGCTCGTGAGCGCGTTTTTGATGGAGAAGGAGCACATGGTTCCGGTTCCGGGCACCGCATCGCGGGACAGCAGCCGACATGCAACGGGGGAGCCGCAGAGCGCCCCGACTTGTTAGAGCTAGCCCAGAGCGGCCGTGTCGGAGCAAAATCCGTGAGTGACGAGGATGACTACCTCGCGGTGCCAGAACTACTGCAGAGGGTTGAGTCTGGTTACGAGGCCGTTCGACCGGTCAGCCGAGTGCCTGGACTCTTCCCCCTGAGCACCGACCTAACGAACGAGTATCTCAAGCAGGATGACCGGCGCCTGCCGGCCCAGGAGGATTATCTATGGATGTCGTGTTTCGGCGCCCACATGGCCGCACTTTTCGTGGCTCTCGACGAGCTGCTGCCTTACGTCCCTGCTGCAAATCATGACTTCACCCCCTACCTCGCGAGAGCTCGGAACCACGCCGAAGCCATCGACAAGGCGTTTCGCTTTCGTTTGGCCTTCCTACGGAGGCTTAATGAGGTCAAGCGTGTGCACGGTGACCAAGGTGTGCGACTTCTGGGACTTCTGGACGTGCTGCGAGCTCAGCACTTTCAGCCTGCTTCTGAGCATCTGGGTTCCGCGATTTTTGGGGACCTCATGAGGGACTACGAGCGTCGCGTCTTCGAGGCGACGGTAGCCAGCAGCGCCAAAGCAACCGCTACTGTTCGGGTGCGTGGCGACAGCAGCTGCAGGTCGCGGACGTGGACGAGGACGTGGCGGTGGACGCGGGCGTGGCGGCGAAGGTGAGCAGGAGTTACGGTGTGGGGCGCCTTTCGTCGGAGCTGCTGGAGCTTTGCGAGGCCACTTTTCGGTGACCGCCGCAAAACGCACCCTTGCAGCTCAACGGCGGGATGAGCGCCCTGCTGTGTCAGGGCATGACCCCCCCAACTTATAGACTTCATTTAGACCTTCCTCGGTGCGGCGCTTCTTACAGCTACAGCCGAGTGCGGCTCAACCATCCGCACACCTGCACATGGCGGTTCAACCACCGCCTCCCGTACCATTCCATCATTGCGTCCGTCGGTTGTTACACTGCGTGTCACAACTGGTTCGCAACGACCAAGCTTCGCGCGTGTACGTTACGCGCGTGACAGGCGCTACGAGCGCGGGGGCGCGCGGGGCGGCCCTCCTACCTGAACCTAGCCCCGCAAACCCGTACTGGTGCTACTGCAAACCCGTCTAGCAACTACCGGCCAACCGCCGGGAATCTAACCGCTGCTGCTGAGTACTTTGCAAACAGTAGCAGTCGCACCCCTGGAACTCTGTCGGTAAAACGACGCACTTACGTAATTGACGAGCCCGAAGCTGTCGCTCCCTGGGCTGCTTCACTGCGATCTCGACTGCATGATGCTTTCGGCTCAGACGAGCTAGGACAACGGACACTCGACCTGCTCTCCAGCTCCCTCACCGCTCAGACACTCAAGAGCTAATACGCCGGCAGACTGTCTCAGTTCGCGGAGTTCTGCCACGACTTCGAGAACATCAGCCCGCTAGAGGCGACCACTGCTACTGTCGTCCGGTACGTTGCCTGGGTTGGTGAGCGAGGGCACATTGGAGCTAAGTCACTGCAACCCTACCTGTCTGCAATCAACACGTTCTTCGAGCTGCACAACCTCGACCCAATCGCTAAGGACAGCCTACACCTCACTTCGGCAAGGCGTGGGCTGATGCTAAGGCAGCGGCGTCTGGAAGCCGCCCCTTTGCGAGTTCCGCTGCTTGCTGATGTAGCTTACCGCTTCGTCACAAATGCCGAGCTGATTGTGTCTTCTCCCACCCCAAAGTACCAACACGACTTCCGAGCCCTCGCGGCCTCGGTTGTCAACTTCATGTTCTTTGCCAGAGGACTTACTGGTGTCTCCTGCCGAGTGCGGGATGTGCATGTCGACGATTACAACATGACCCTGCAGGTGTACCGCGAGAAAGGCCGCGCTGGCCGACGGGGACCCGACGACCTGCGCGTACTTTTCCTTCCGGTGTCAGAGCACCCCCGAATTGCATGGCTCCTGTACCACTTCATCGACACAATACAGTCTGTCCCCCTGGTTACTGCTGCCTTGGCTGAAAGTGACTTCTGGGCGGTCACCCCGAGCGAGCAGTCTAAACCTTGGACTGCTGCTACAATGTCGGACTGGCTGTCTACAGCCGTCCGCCTTGTCGGTGCTGCCCCTCCCGCCGGCACTTCCTGGACCTCACACAGCCTTCGCAAGGGAGCAGCGTCTGCCGCTAACGCCATCGGAGCTCCGCTGTCCCACATTCGCTACCAAGGCGGCTGGGCCACTAACTCCGACGTCGTTCTGGACTACATCGACCCCAACGTTCTTCCTTCGCCTGGCGCATGGTTCTTCTTCGGTCACATCTCGCCCCTCCGCCACTTCCAAGTCCAACAGGACTCCGCAGCGGTGGCCTTCCCGGTGCCTCCTTCATGACCTGGCGCTACCTTTTCTCCGTCAATCCACCGCTCTCTCCGTTCGCTCATGACTGGCAAAACCAGACTCAACTTGAAATGATCTAAACTAGTTTATGGGGTTTCCTCCCTTGACCGAACCGCTTTCAGCTACAAGTGCTGCTCAGTGGTACGGAACTAGGCACCTGTTGTTGCGCCCTTTTTGGGTGCAGCACGAGTAGACATAAAAGCAGCCATAAGAGCTGAGCCTGCCATCTTCCAGTTTTTGCTGCGTTCCACGCAGCGCCCCCCCTGACTCCGTTTTCCCTCCACGCTTTCGCTAAACCATCCTGCCAATTTCGGCTCTTGACCGTGTAAATCAGCCTGCGCGATCTTTTTGGCAAAACCGGACTCAACTTGAAACTGGCGGTACCCCGGCGCGATCATACTGCCGGCGCGCGCCACGCCCACGCGACAGCAACCGCTTCGCGGCGCGTCGTCCGCGCGCGCAGGCCGCAGCGCGGAGGTCGTCATCGACGCTGGTCGTAAGGCCGCGCCGGAGCCGTTAGAAACGGAATGCCCCGCGTCGCCGGCCCGTCAGCTAGTGGTCCCCGCCCTGCGGAGGAGTCTTCAGCAGCGAAACCAGATCAGAAGGCCGTGGCTTGGCGTGGCTAGCGTTATCCGCGGGCGTACTCTGCGGGCTCCAAGAAACGCGGCGGCGGCGGCGGCAGCGGTGGCCGCGGCGGTTAACTGACCGCACAGCCCGCCGGTCAACTGCCAGATTGAAAAAAAAAGGCAACCTAAGTACGAATACCGGCGTTAGACACCGCCCAGGCAGTCAGCCCGCGTGCCTGCCCAGGCACCAGCTTACCGCGTCGGAGGTAAGATCTGCTGCAAGTGGTTTGAGCCGGGTCGGTGGAGCGGTGAACGTGCATCCGGAAGCTCGGGGTGGTGGCTTGGGAGGTAGCGGTCGCCCGGGGGCTGGCGGCGAGTGGTCGAGTAGCGCCATGACGCTCCGGACGAGGTTTTACTGCGCCACGGCCGCCGCGCTGGCGGCGGTGCTGCTGCTCGCGGGCGGCGGCATGGCCGCAGGCTGGCACCCCGAGGATGGGGTGCTGGAGGCGGAGCTGGCGGCGGCGACCTCCGGGACGGCGGCGATGACCAGGCGCGAGCTTCTGCAGCTGACGAGCTGGGTGCAGGGCGAGAACAACTTCGCCAACCACGACTTCGGCACCGTCTCCGGCGGCACGGAGAACCGCGCCAACGGTGCGCCCTTGCTCGCCCCCCTCCGCATCCATTTCATTCGGCATGCTGGGGCAAATCTCGGGGCGCGTGCGGGGAACACGCGTTGCACCGGGCTTGCTCGGCCCAGAGAGGCATCTCTTCTCATAATTGGTGGGCGTCACGGAAAACAGAGGACGACATAATTTGGAAAGGCACTGCTGCTTTGCGGACGATAATGGATGGGAGACTTCATAGGAGCTCGGAATGCCCGCCTCCACATAGTAGGGTCTCATCGTCCACAGTTCCGGTTAGGCACCCATACCACACCAATACCCCCCCCCCCCCCCCCCCCCCCCAAACACACACACACCCTTGCATTCAACAACGCTCAGCAGGCATGCGTAGGCTCCACGGCTGGGATGTCAGAGAGCGCGAGGCTATGCGACGGTGCAGACACTTTTGAAAGAGCACTTAGCTGGCAGTTCCCGGACGCCTGGACGCCCCGCGGGTCCGGGCTTGTCCCTGGATGGGGATAGCGCGGGCTGATTGCGACGTTGGCACGCGTTGCTCAGGCGGCAAGTCCACCGTCGGCGGCGGAGACAACAACGTGGCCGGCGGCGTGTGCTCCAACGTCGCGGGCGGCTGCACCAACACCGCCAGCGGCGACGCCTCCGTCGTGGGTGGCGGCACCGCCAACCTCGCCTCCAACAAGGACTCGGCCGTGGGCGGGGGCGTCCAGAACACGGCGGACGCGCGCGAGAGCACCGTGGCGGGCGGCACCTACAACACCGCCGTGGGCGTGTTTGCCTCGGTTGGCGGAGGCTCCAACAACACCGCGTCTGCCCCCATGGCGCGCGTCGGCGGCGGCTTTGAGAACGAGGTATGACCCCTGCCGATGTGCCCTCAGATCTCTGTTGAAACGGCGATGATGCCGGATGAAATGAGATGGGATCGAGTGGGGTGGGGTGGGGTATGGGGTGGCAAATGACATTTGACATCTGTCACACGCGTGGCCTCGGCGGCGTCTACCGCATGAGGCCCGCTAGGCCCGGGGGGCATGTTACCCTCTGGCGGCCAATGAGACAGCACTGTGGTCTATCCTTAGGGGAATCTTGTTGGATGGGTGAGCAGGTCGTCCCTCTTGGTCGGTGGGTCGTTCTTGTAGTAGAGGAGCGCGTGGATGTTGGGCTGGGGCGCTCGCCAAGGGATGGGGTGATGATGGGTGGCTGACTGTGGGCTATGCCCCCACAGGCGCTGGGGCCGCTGTCGGCCGTCTCCGGCGGCGTGAACAACTCCGCCTCCGCGCAAGCCACCGCCGTGGTCGGCGGCATCAGCAACGCCGCCACCGCGCTCAACGCCTCCGTGGGGGGCGGCATGTGGGGCACCGCCTCGGGCAACAGCGCCGTCATCGGCGGCGGCCAGAACAACTCTGCCTCGGCGCCGTACAGCGCCGTCGGGGGCGGCTCCCGCAACCAGGCTGACCGTGAGGCCACCGCTTCGCCCGCTCCATCACACCCCGGCATCAAGGGCTCAGTCTACCAAGACCCTTTTTACCTTTTCATGTTTCCAACAAGTGCTTTGCTGCATTTTTCTTTTGGGCACTTCTGTAGCTTTCCTTCATCCCCTCGTCCATCCCTCCGCGTTTTCCCTCATGCCATGTCGCACATTTGCCCTTTTCCCCTTCATGCTTGCCGACTCTGACACTCCGTCATCCGCCCTGTGGCTGCGCAGAGCGCGCCGCCGTCGTCAGCTCGGGCCACCGCAACATCGCGGCCGCCGCATTCTCCGTCGTCAGCGGCGGCTTCCAGAACGTCGCCGCGCAGACGTTGTCCAACGTGGCCGGCGGCGTCGACAACCAGGCCAAGTCGCAGTTCTCCTCCATCGGCGGCGGCCAGGCCAATACCGTGAGCCCCTGCACCACGGACACGCGCCTACTAATACTTGCCCGCGTGCATGCATGCCGCATGGTCGCCGGCGCCGCATAGTGCCAATGTCGACATGTTTGACATAGTGCCAACGTCAACATAGTGCCAATGTAGTGCTTGCCGTCGCTCGTCCTGTCACTGCGCGCTCTTATTGCTGCTTGCATGTATAGGCCGGCGCCAGCGCGATCCAAGGCTGCACCACCGTCGGCGGTGGCTGCTCCAACCAGGCGCTGCTGAGCTACAGCACCGTGGGCGGCGGCAGCGAGAACAGCGCCTTGGGCTACCGCTCCACCGTGCTCGGCGGCCTAAAGAACCGCGCCCTCAAGGTCTCCTGCACTCCGCCTGCTCCGGCCAGTCTAAGTACACGTATCATTTAATACCTGAATTATCACCCGTCATCCACTGCAACACGACCTGCAATTGGGCCGCTGACATCGGCCTCACTTTCCCCACGCCAGGATGACTCGACCGTGGGTGGCGGCACCAACAACGCCGCGGGCAACTCGACCACCCTCTCTGGGGGCCGCTGCAGCCTGGTCGTCGGTGGCTGCGACAACAGCGCCAACGGGGAGGCATCGGTCGTCGCCGGAGGCGAAGACAACCTTGCGGGCGGCGACGGCACGACCATCGCCGGCGGCAGCACGTGCACGGCCACTGGGGTGGGTATATATTTGTCGCCACCCGCGGCCGCCATCTCGCGCAGAGTTTCCCGTTGCTGAACGCACCTGTTCCGCCGCCCACACTCGTGCGCAAGGGACTAACTAGCTCTCGGCCGGTACCGACAGATGAACGCGACCGTGGCGGGCGGCCTCTTCAACACCGCCAATGGGCCAGCCGTCACCGTCGCCGGCTGCACCAACCTCGCCGAGGCGGAGGCGTCTACCGTCCGCGCCGGCGTGCAGAACAAGGCGCTGGGCGCGACGAGCACTGTCGCCGGTGGCTCGCTGGTACGTGGTCGGCCCGCCTAGCCAGCAAATCTCGGCGCCGTCTGTCGAGTGAGTGAAACAGCAGCCTCGACATTGTCAAGTCACCGTTGCTGAAACACCCATCTCCCTTGCTCGGCGCCTCTCGCTCGACAGAATGTCGCCAGTCAGCGTGGCTCCACTGTTGGCGGTGGCATTCTGAATCAGGCGTCTGGATTTCAGTCCACTGTCGCGGGCGGCTGGCGAAACCTCGCCGAGGGGCCCGCCTCCACTGTTGGTATGAACCCCACCAGCAACTGCGCCATCCTTCCGACGATGTCTCCATTTTCTCTTTCACCAGATTAGAATCTGAATCGGGACAATGTTTAATCAAGTAATTGACTTCGCCGGGGTCTCGTGGCTTGGCTGCGCTCCCATAGGGTCAGCAGCTCGGCCCGTCGCATGTCGCCCTCCGATGAACCCATTGCACACTTATATTCGTACAAGTACGACACGTTGTACGACACCCTGAGCGCTGTATCGGCCTTCTGATCACATTCCTGTCGCTGTTGCTCAGTTGGCGGCGACGGCAACCAGGCATGGGGCGCGAACGCCGTCGTGGGTGGCGGCCTATACAATCAGGCAAGCAACAACTTCGCCACCGTCGGCGGCGGCCACAAGAACGCCGCTGGCGAATTCGCGGCTACCGTTGCGGGCGGCGAGGACAACACCGCGTCCGGCATCGGCTCCACCATCGCAGGCGGCACCTACAATTCCGCCAGCGCTCTGCACTCCACCGTGCTCGGCGGCGTCGACAATAAGCTGGCGGCGCAGTGCTCCACCGCGGTCGGCACAAATAACCACGCCGCGGCGGGCCACGACGGGAGTATGCTGTTTAACGCTGCCAGCTGCAACGGGACGATGGTGCCTCGCGAGGGCGGGTCAATCGGCTCCGACTTCCGAGACTGGACCTCTTGGACCTCAGTCGCCAATGGCCTCCCCGGCGTCCGCCTAGCTGAGGTGCGTTTCACAGGCCTCACTCCCATATCAATCTGCTACAATTCGCAAAATTCGTGGTAGCTGTGTGCTGTAGCCTCGCCAGAAAGTTAACATATCCCCAGCTGATATTTCCACCTCGAGAGCCCATCGCTATTTGTAACATTGCCCATCGTACGTGACTACTTTTTTATGGGACGTTTGTAGCAATGATGACTGATTCGCCTTTCTATCAGCAGTTGTCGTCGAACGACGTCTGACGTCGTCAGGCTTCGCTTTTCTCTCGCAGGACAACAAACTCAAATCGGACCGACCGGGGCAGATCGTCTTCGCTGCAGTCAATGGCGTCGGCATTAACCGCCGTCCGAGCGGCGACTACGCGCTCGACGTGAAGGTGCGAACCCCTCCCCTCGCGGGCTCAGCTGTGGAAAACTGTGAAGGGAATATGGAGCGCGAAGCACAGGGAGGCTTAAATGTATGTCGTACGTGCCATGGCACACGCGATTCGGTCACACTTGCAACTCGCACGTGTTGCGGCGCAGGGTGCCATCCGGTCGACGGAGCCGAGCCAGCTGGGCATCAGCGACATGCGTGTCAAGACCGACATCACCGGCGTGGACACTGCCGAGTGTTTGGAGACCATTAACCGGCTGGTCATCAAGGTTTGCGCCCCGACTCACTTCTGCGTCATCTTTCCTCCTTTTCGCGGGTCGGCACGCCTGGTTTTTTCATTCCGTCGACCGCTATTGATGTGCTCGGTGCCCCTTTTGTCGATAGGACTTTCAGTATGACGCCAACTACAAGCATCCGCCGATGTCGGGGCAGCGGCCCGACGGCTACTACCGGGGGCTGGTCGCGCAGGAGGTGGAGGCCGCGCTGCCCTCGGCGGTGCACACCCAGAGGGAGCCGGAGCCGCTGGCGGACGGCGCGGCGCTGGAGGCCATGAAGCTGGTGGACATGCAGCCGGTGACGGTGGAGATGGCGGGGGCGGTCAAGGAGCTCGCCGGGCGCGTGGCGGCGCTCAGGGCGCGCGCGGCTGCCCTGCAAGCGCAGCTCGCGGCGCGCCAGCAGGCCTCCTAAGCGGCGCTTTCGTCCTTGGCCGAACCCTCCGTATTCTTTCACAGATAGGCCTCCTCCCATGGAGGCGAGGGGTGTCATGGGAGCGATGAGAGCTCCTCCCCGTCGCTCATTTCCTCCCCTCGCATGTGGGCGAGGTGCAATAGGGTACTTGGCCGTGGCCCCAACATGGAGCTTGGTCTCGGTGTGTAAATACTTGTAATGCGCCGTGCAGCAGTCTTCGCTCAGCACCTCGGTGGCGAATGTTGTCCGGCCCTTTTGAACTCTGGCAGCAACTCACCGTCATGAGTACATGTGTGTGTTTGCAGGGGGGGGGGGGGGGGGGGTCATTCACTATGAGCTGGAACTACGGGTGCCGACCAGGCCAGGGTTGTGCCTAAGTGGGATGTAGGGTGGTTATAATGACACAACTAACTATGATATAACCGCATAGTTATGTTATGCGCCTGGCACCCCATAATTCTGGCAGAGCTATGAGCACAACCATTCCACACATATCGCGTAGGCATAATTATGGCATGAACTATGGCACAAGGCTGTTGGGTTTGTTCATCGTGCGTTTGTGTGTAATAATATGTGATACCACATTTTGTGATACTACATTTTTACGGGTTACATGACCAATAAAAAATGATGCTCACGCATCACTTAGCGGTCATAACATGATATGGCGCCAGGTTTTTGTAGTCAGTCAGTCATTGTTACACACGTCCTATGGGGGTAGTACGAGTCGGATCAACTAATCCAGCGAAGCGTCGATTTTTCGGCGGTGAGCTTTATTGCCATGCGGGTACCCGTATAGTGCAGCGGATCGGGCCTATAGGTGCATGACTAAAGCGCTTATCTACTGGCATGTACTACTAAGTACCATAATCCACCCGCCCGCCCGCCCACCCATGGTCCTTAATTACACAGCCGTCCGAATACGATCTCACGGTTGGGAGGCTATGAGTACTGGTACTCTCTACTCGCTGCTGGTAATGGACAAAAAAACTCTGGTACTTCAAAGCGCTGGCAATGCCAACGCTCGCTGCTGGTAATGGTACTCGCTGCTGGTACTCCTGGTACTGGTTTGGATTACAAAAGCGTAAGCAACAAGAGACTACCGCGTAGTACAACGTTATGGGCAACTTCAATAAAGCTGCCTGAAGCCCACGCGAGAATGAGCACCGCCTCCGTCTTCATGTATTGAGTCTTGTGGAGTTGGCGGTGCGACCCACACCGCTGCGCGCGCATGCGAAGTCATCACCGTGAAGTGCGGACCGACGGGCGAAGATAGGCGCTGTGAAGCTGCCTTGGACGGTGCCGCGGGTGACTCGGGGATACGCGCTGGTACTGTTACTGGTACTCGCTACTCGCTGCTGGTAATGGGAAAAAAAAACTCTGGTACTTCGAAGCGCTGGCAATGCAATTGATGGAACTGTAGGCCAGCGATATAGAACCCGTTCTTTTAAAAATTTTCTGAAAAATCGACGCATCGCTGATTCAACAGTGAAGTTACTTACATACATATATATCGCACATATGTGTATATACATGTATATGTATTGTATTTGCTGTATATATACTATGTATGTATTTTATTATATACACATTATTTATATCTTTATTCGCACACGCACACGCACACACACACACAGCCATAACCCGCATTTAATACTGCGCATTTCGTGCTCGCGTTCCCGCAACGTGGTGACAGTATAATGCATTGAATACGTTTCGATCACTGCGAGCAGCCAGGCATGGCAGCTTGTTAGCCTTGATGTTGCTGCTGTCGTCACGGGTAACGGTGACAGCTATGTTGTCAGGCGTCCACTCGTGCAGATGAGGGTGGGTATGGCGGCACAGTCCCTGCGCGCGCTAGCCACCGGTTGCGCTGGAGCCGCCACCCGACTGGGATGATTGTGGTGAACTCGTCCTTCCGTCAGAGACCAAGCGTGGCCGGCGCAACTACTTCGTGCAATCGCAACAAATATTCCTACACTGATGTCGCGTGCGACTCCACCTTGACACGTCTTAAGTCCCGCCGGGATATTGCGTAGGTTTGCATCGGCGCCAGAAGAGGATGTCGCAGACTACGGAGGTGAAACTCCGAGGCCGTGGAGCTCTTCCAGGGTAACTCCGATGGATTCGTCATATGGACCCGCAATTGCTGTAGGTGTACCCACCATTTCTGACGGCACGAGTACGGGTGCTGGCCGCACTTTAGCAGCTGCTTGATTTTATGCTGATGATATTAGCTGGGCAACAAGCGTACCTATCAATTTGGCTACAAGCGGGCATGATGCGCCACTGGCGACGTCGGAGAGAAATACTATCGCAGCATCGGACCACTAGAGGAACCTGGCGACAGATCTATCGCGGGGTGTTGGTATGGAAGGGCTCATGGCATGGGGCATATCAACCGTAGCCAAGTAGGGCACCTCCTTCTTAGTATCCTGCTATTCCTGTCCTATAAATAAGGGTAGGTGCGTCTACCATCTCAAAGAAGGGCCTATACTATCAAGCCGCCCACGCGTCGTCAGCACCCCCTCCCCCCCCCTCTCTCCAACACCCACCAGACACACACACACAGCCCTTGCCCCGCAAACGGTAGATCGCATGCTGCATGGCTGCGCGGACTGCCATCCACCGCGCTGCTCCGTCGCCCGGCGCCGTGGCATGGGCGGCGCTTGCACCCGGTTCTGTTGTTAAGGGCACCGCACTGCCGCTGAGGCAACGATGGCGCTCTGCTGCGAGCCCTGATGGTCTGTCCCGAGTCCCTCCCGAGGGTCGCACGCAGAGCAGCATGCCCCGACCGTAGCCTGCACCACCGTAGGGGTGCATGAACGGGGGCCATCCCTCCAGACCCCGACTAACCCACCCCCTGGTGTTGAGGGCAGTCCCCTCGGACTGGTGGGGGTGGATGGGTCCCTCGGGGGCTGCCTGGAAAGAAAGCAGCATGAGCCCCCCCCCCCCCCCCCCCCGGCCCCCCGCCCTCTTGCGCTCATCTGCTCGACCCTCACACACCTCGTTGAGTTACACCAGGGGGCAGGGTGGCGTGCCGATGCCCACGGCACGGGCTCCCGACCAGGTGGCGGCCGATGCGCGTGCTCCGGCTCGCGGATCTTTGATCGATGCTTGATGCGGGTGCTTAGCCGGTGGTGGCGAGCGGGGGGGCTCAGGCCCGCTGCGCGCTGAAGGCGGCGTCGTCGAGGTTGACGTCCTTGGTCGGGGGCGCCGGGGCGCCGCCGCCGCCAAACCAGCCGCCAAACCAGCCCTTCTTGGCAGACGCCGTGTCCGATTCGGCGCCGGGCGGCGAGGGCATGCTCGCGGGGGCGGAGGGGTCCGGGAGAATCTCGGGCGCCGCCATGGGCGCCCTGGGCTCGGGCAGCGGCGCCGCGCCGGGGGGCGCCTCCATGGCGGGCGGCGCCATCTGGGGCGCGGGCGGCGGGCTGCTGATGCGCGTGAGGAAGATGCCGAGGCCCTCGATCATCGCGAGCAGCACGCCGCCAAAGGCCGCGGCGCGCATGGCGCTCGCGGGCCCGGTGCGCAGGCTCAGGAAGCCGCCCGTCAGCGCGCCGGCGGCGATGCTGTTCCAGGGGTCCTGCCGCCAAAGGAGGAGGGAGGGAGGGGGGGGGGGGGGGGGGGGACTTGGATCAGCCGAATACAATCACATTTACAAAAGATCAGCGGCAGGTAGGAACGCCACTCTGTGCACTCCCACGTACTTGCAAGGGATGGTACCTAGCTAGGTTGGATGCACTACAGAGCGCCGCCATCGCGGCAATCGCTCCCACACCACCGTCGCCCTGACTGCACCCCCGCTATCGGCCGACGCGGGTGTGGGACTCTTGCGATTCGGGATGGAGGGGCGGCGTGATCGCTACGGGGGCTGCCGCTAGGAAGGGCTAGTCCGGACAGCATGCTGTCAGGTTCCGCACGAACCTCCCCCCCCCCCCCCCCCAAAGCAGCGCTGCTGCTGTGATAAGAGTCTGCTCTTAGGTGGTCAGCCCCTCAAGTCACTACGAAGCCATTCGCCAGCCCTCGGTGTATGGCAAAGAAGGCCCTGTGGCGGCGGCCGTGAGCGTCGGGGCGAGGTAGCTGGTGGGTTGGGATGGGAAGGGAGGCGGGCAGGCGGGGGTGGCTCCCAGGGCCGGCCACCGATCTCTTCGTACGAACAGCGCACCGCAGCGTGGCACCCCGCGCTGTCAGTGGCCCCCATTCGATGTGCCACGCCCCGCACAAAGCGGACGGTGCGTGTTGTGTGCCGCGCTGCTGCAGGTGTACAGTGCGCAACAGCATCCCCTGCCGACAGCGCCCGTCCCCCCTCCTAACCCCCCCACCTCCCTCCTAACCCCCCCCCCCCCCCCTTACCCCCCTGTGTCCAATCCACTCGCTCGGCCCCAAAGGGAGGAAAGCGGTCAGAAGAGGCCTCGCCAGCACCAGAACCAGGCGGGCGGCCGGTGTGGTGCGGGAGAACAAGGGCGCGCGGGGGAGTTGGAGGAGTTGAAGGAGGTGAGGGAAGAGGGGGGGGGGGGGGGGGGGGGGGGGGGTTGAGAAGGGGGATGGCAGCTCTGGGGGCTGCGCAGCGCCTATTGGGGATAGCACCCCATCCACCGCTTCCCTGACGCGATGTGGCGCACCGAGTTGCCAACTCCCGCTAGACTGGGAGGGTGAGAAGGGAGGCGGGCGACAAGGCGCGGGGAAAGGGGGCGAGGGGGGATGTGGTGGTTGGTGAGCACCAGGGGGGGGGGGGGGTATCGACGGCGGCGCACCTCCTTGCGGCGCAGCGCTACGAGGGAGCAGTCGAAGGTGCTGAAGAGGCCGCCCCAGACGGCGAAGGAGCCGCCGATGCGCGGCGCCTCGCGGCGCACTGCCTCCATGCCGCCTCGCAGCCGGAAGCCGGACGGGCTGTTCTTCGCGCCCATCAGCAGGTGGTACAGCCCGCCGCCCACAGCGCCCATCCCGAACGCGCCGCCCACGTCGTCCAGGATGCGGTCCGGGCAGGGCTCGCGCCCGTGGTCCACGCCGGGGCCGGACATGGCGCCCACGCCGCTGCGGCTGGCTCGAGGCTCGCGGCGCGGCGGGCGCGCGCTGCTGCGATTCTGATCTCGGCCGCCGCCGGCCGCTGCGCGCGCGCCTGGCTGGGGTGGATGCCCACTGAGGGCACCGTCGTATATAAAGGGGTCCTACCCAGAAGTACACCGCCTATAGCTACGGAGGACTTACAAGTGTAAGGACTTACAAGTGTACCTGTACCGACGCAGACGGCCAGGCTAAGCCCAGGCCCAGGTGGTGCCACGAAGCGCGGGGCCTCGCGCGTAGCGAGCCTGTCAAGTGGCGAGAGCGCGTTTTGAAAGGTTGCTTCTTCAACGGTCTGCACGGAACGCGCCCGGGCTGGTGGGTGGGCGTTGGTTGGACCTGGTGGAACTGGATGTGCGAGGCATCTGCATCGGCGGCAGGCCAAGGTGGCGGCTCCGCAGCGCGCGACTACAGCTCGCGCCAACGCCGGCCCGGGAGTCGAGCGACAAGCAGCAGCGGCTGGCGGCAGAGCGGCACAGCGCAGCGTCTCGCGCCGCCCTGTACGGGAAAGGCCACAGCGACCGCAGGTCGCGCGTGACTGCCATGGTGGTCGCGCGGCGATTGAATACAGTATATTCAAACCGAACATAAACACATACGAGGAGGTATACGGGAATTTGACAATGTACGAGATTATTAATACGAGTTTATACTGCCACTCTGAGGCAGCACGAATTGATCGAAGAAAATTAGGGTTCAGGGCAAACAGTAGCCTATATTTTAAGCCGATATATTGTCGCGCAGCACATGAGGTGTTTCCGCCGCGCCTGCGTAGTGCATACGGCAGTCCGGAGTGAAGTACGAAAGCGCTAGCTAGTAACAGCAAATCACCCATCACCGGTGTAAGCACGCGATCAAAATGTGCACGAGCCGCTTAATAGCAGCCCGCAACGACCCGCACGAGGCGGGAAGAATGGATGATGCGCGCCCGGCTGAGAGTATGGGTCACACGTGCACGTGACTTTGTGCGAGGGTAGTGATCCACGATTCCATGGGGCCGGGACGTGCAACTTTGGCAGCGCGATGACGGACGAGTCTATAGCGTCTGCTGAGGCGACATGCACGCTGTCGAGCCGCCACCAAGCTCGGGATCACGATGAAACCTCCTCCGAGTAAGGCCTTTTGGTGAGCCCGTGTGACGCACCGAGTGCCCCGCGATGAGAGGACGCCCCGATCCGCGTCCAAGGATGCGACGGCGCGCACTGTGCGGCGCACGCCTTGTTCACCTCACCCATTGTGCTAAAGATCATGCCCATGTATGTACTCCGACGTATGTCCAAGATGTCTCGAAGTGGGGCGCCCTTATGTTTCGGCTCCGTGTTGTTTCACGCCCACGGAACAACTCGGAACAACACGGCGTCCTCACCCCACGCCGCCAGCCCCAGTTGCACATGCCCCTCAATGACAAGTTGCGCTCAAACCGATCCACAACCGTGGCCCGGGGCATAGCAGTGTACTTGACCCCGCCCTTACCGCATGGTATGGAAGTTCTAGAACCTTAGAAACGCGTGCTTCAAGCCCCGGGCATTTAAGCACCCGGTCACGACGCGTTGAACGCCGAGAGGGAGAGCTCTGCGAATGGCAACAAGTTCTCGAGTTCATGTTGAGTACGTTGTTACCCTACTGGAGGCATTGCCTACTCGTACAAGTCGTCCACCTCACGGCGTACAAAGATGCCCATCTAGCTATTGAATACAGTAGTGATCGCGAAAGGCTTTCTGTAATAGCATCGTGTTGCACACGCCATTGAGCGTCGCCAATATAAGCGTAGTGCACACGCTGCTGCACATACAAGCAACATGAATGCCACAAAGTCTCTGCATGTTTTTATGAGTGTGATTTCGCTTGGGGCGCTTCAAGTAGATAAACGCACGCAAAACCTATGCCGTTGCGGTCATTGCGGTGAAACTCATGAAATCGCGTGCACATGGTGCGCTATAGGGCCAATGCGATGTATGTACACGCCAATGAGCGTCATCGATGCAAGGAGGTTCATGAGCGCGCCGCCATAGACAGAGATCGACAATGACGGGGTGTGCTGTGTCGAGGGCAACATACCCCCCGCCAACCATTGGAGCCATGAAACCAGTACCGAAGGAGGGACTTCCGATTTTATAGATAAGCCAAGCAATAATAAGGTCATGTTGTGACAAGGACCGTTTACTAGACAAGAATTTGTAGTTTTAAATAGAGAATAAACTAGCCAATATCATTTAGCAACAATTGACCGGATTATCGACGTTGTACATGGTACTACAGGTACCGGAACACATAGTAGACCCCGCAGCGTGTGTCGTGCATAATACTCGAAATCCATAAGAAATAGGCTCCCTACGATCGGGCCAGATGAGGCAGCCCGATGAGGATCTCGAAACTCAGGTTCGGCTCGTCACAATATATATCGGTTGAGGGGTCGCATGTCGATGAGTCGCCACATGCTGACAACGGGCTTGGGGACGAGAAATAGCCAGGAGACACACCGCGAGCAGCGGCCCTCCTCCCATGCTCCGCGAGCCGAGAAGCAAACCATCTCGCCGTCCATGAAGCGTAGTTGGTCGGGCCCGCGGTCTACTCCATCGGGAGATCTTGGTGAAAGGGGGCGGGCGGCCCGTCCTTGAACGGGATGCATGCGCGCGCCATTGCGGATCATGTCGACGACCTTGCGTTCGGCGCTGATGTCCGCCCAAGCCTACCATTTGCCTGCCAAGAGTCGGGACGTGGTCCGGAGGGCGCGCGACTCCGCGGCTGGCGTGTAGGTCTCCGCCCTCGCTCGGGGGCCACATCGACCGCCTTAGGTCGCGTACATGTAGCGCGTCGGGGGAGGAGTAGTCGACTAGACGGGGCGGTTCGTTCGGTCACGGGTTTGGTGGCCAAATGCCGGGTACGGAATCGCGACGAGTGTCGAGATATGAAATCTCCATATCAGAGAGATCGGCCCGCCATGCCGAGGCGCCGAGCAGTTGGCTCCAAGATGGAGCGTGCCATATTGACGAGGGCACGAAAAGGGGGCCACTAGTGCCGCCAACCTGCGCAACATGCGCGGACGGAATGGGGACTCGGAGAGAGAAGAGGGAGGCGCGATATCCTAGCGCTTGCCTTTCGAAGATGCCATTTAAAGTCGGCAGCTATCAGCACGGGCGACACATGCCGGCTATTCCCACCCAAGAAGACGGTACCGGCGGTGGGAGGACGGCGGGTCTTCACACGCGGGTTAATCGTGCGGCGGAAAAGCCAAAGCCTCTTGCACGAGACAAACCCGCGAGCATCGGCGCCGCCCGCCACATGGTAGGCGGGGCGTGAAGATGGAGGGTGGGGACAGCTGAGAGCCCGCTACTAGTTTTTTCATATAATTCTACCTCGAGCGGGGGCCGATTTACAGTGATGTGCTGGAGTTGACTGTGCTCCTCGTTTTTACGGCAGTTTTCTATACGTCAAATTTGGGTGTTGAACCGGTTAGTAATATGTGTAGCTGCGCGCGTTGCATGCGCGCCACGTTGATGTAGCGTGGCGCAGGCGGACGCGCGCACATCGCGCCGGCCCGGGCGGAAGGAAACCCGCCCGACTACCCGTACGCTGCAGGGTATCTGGTTATCCTTACCTGTATAATCCTTAATCCTTTCTGGTATTTTAAAAGGATTAGTAAGAGTCAACAGCGCGGGACAAAGAATTGTAGGAAGGAAATAAAGTACTACTGGCGACACCAGGGCGCGGGGGGGGGGGGGGGGGGGCGCGGGAAGGTCCGCGCTGACGATGCTCTGCTGGAGTTATTCCTGACCCTGGCCATGCTATCGGTAATCCTCCTAATACAGTATCTATACAATCCTTGGATATCTTTTTTAATTGTGCAGTGCTGCTCGGTCGTGGGTGGCCGTCGTCCCACGAGCAGCAAGGATTACTGATAGCATATCTCATCCGCCGCAGGGCCGGTGCGCGGGCGCAAGCTCGTCGTCGCAGCATATAACGCCAACGTCAGCAAGCGCACCGCGACAGCAGAAACTGCCCCCACTTAGCTACGAGGTACACATAGGCCGGGTGGCACTCACCAGCAGCGGCGTCGGAGTCGGACTGCCGCCCAAGCTGCGCCTGCCGGGGTCGTCAAGCGCGCGACATTCGGCGGTGTCATCAACAGGTGTTTCCCGCCTCCCGACTTGAAGTGATATAAATGACGGATAGTACCCGAATAAGGAACGATACGAAGTTCGCACCGCTCACCCCCCCCCCCCCCCCCCCCCGCCCCACGCTGCCGCGTCATTCGTCTCCCACCACGTCTGTATGGGTTCGCGGTGCGCTGGCACGTGGATCTGCGGGGAGGCAAAGCTGTGATTTGGTCAGCTCACGCCGTGCCGGGAGCCTCCTTGAACTCGGCGGCCCGCCGCGCAGCAGCGGAAACCGGTCCGCCCCGGCATCCCGCGTACACCCACTCTCAACTTTATATAGTCGCTACACAGTACAGGGCAGCTGCCCAAGAGCCCCACCGCACATCCATGTGCCCAGCTGTCTCCCCGGCGGGTCAGCGCACGTATGGCGCCAGCAGCAAGCCGCCTATCCAGAGGGATGGCGGGTAAGGTGTCAAGGAGGGGGCGCCCCCCCGGGGCAGTGGATGTGGAGGGGCGGGCCTAGTTGTTGGTGGCTCCTGGAGGAAAGCGCACAGGCCCACAGCCCCACACCGACATACACAGAAGCAGGCCCAGACATAGAGGTGCAGAGATGGAGACAGAAATACACACACAACTGCATATGCCAGCACAGACACATCATACCCACACTCAAAAATTAATTGCAGAGCAAACCCACAGACAGCCACATTAGCGCACAGCCGCAGTCATGTAAACACAGACAAGCACGCAGATCAAGGCAGATAGGCATACGAGCGCACCCTTTCGCCCTGCTCCAGTTTCAGCTAGCTTTCCGTACTCACAGACCCTGCCCCCCCCCCCCCTTCCCTCCTCAAAACGAATGGCCAGGCACACGCAGGCGGAGCGGCTGTTGCGCGGCTGGCAGCATGTGCGTGTGAGGCCGGCCGGACATGGGCTGCGGCGCCTCCCTGCAGCCGCCGGAAGAGACCGCACTGTGAGCGCTGCGCCCCGCCCCACCCGCCACCCTCTCCCCATCCCCATCCTTATCTCCACCCCCACTCGCTCCTTCCCCCCCTCCCCTCTCCCATCCGCCTGCTCCTGCAGCACCTGCGCCCTCCCTTCCTCTCCGCCCGCCTCGGCCCCCGCTGACGGCGTCCTGGACCTGCGCAGAGCCCCGCAGGCGCACCTGACGCCCAGGGTGTCCATCGACCAGCGCGCCGAGCCATCCCAGCAGGCAAGCCTCGTTCCCACCCCTCGGTTAGGCAGCCTTCTTGCTCTGCCCTGCGCCCCGACTCCGCCTGGGTGCTCTGGGAATGACCCACCCGGCATGAGGATCCGGGCGGCTGGCGGCTGACGGGGGTGCGCCAGGCTGATGGTGGCCGCTTTGGTGCGCAGTCGTCTCCAGGCCGGGATGACCCTCGCCACGGTCCGCCGCTGAGCCCGCCAGTCCCCCTGGACGCCCCGCCAGCCCGCTCGCGCAAGATGGACCCGCCGCCGCCCCGGCAGCAGGGCGGTGCCGGGAGCGCGAGCGGGTGCGCGGCGCCGCTGCCGCTGAGCCCGGTGCAGGCGGAGGCGCCGCCGGCGCTGCGCGCGCCCACGCCGCCCTCGCCCTCGCCCTCACCCTCGCCCTCCCCTGGCGCCGGCCGCCGCAGTCCGCTCGGCCGCCCCGACAGCGCCGGCGCGGCGGCGGGCGGCGGCGGCGGCACCCCGCTGCGCAGCCCGCCCGCCGGCGGTCCCGTGCGCCCGCCCAGCGCGGGGCGCCCCCCCTCCGCCGCCAGCAGCGCCGGCAGCCGCCCCAGCAGCTCGTCTAGCCGGCCGCCGCGCAGCCCCGCGGCCGCCAAGCTGGCGGGGGTGGGCGGCGGCGGGGGACCGCCCGGGCTGATGCTGCCGCCGTCGCTGGACATCGGGCCGCTGCTGGCGCGCCGCCTCTCGGACGGCGCCTCTCCCCGCAGCCCGCGCAGCCCCGTCACGCTGCTGCCGCACAGCCCGGTGGTGCGCACGCCGCGCTCGCCGCTGCTGCCCGCGCATGGCGGCGCCGCGCTGGCGGGCGTGCCGGAGCTGCCCGGGCACTACGTGCCGCGCGAGGGGGAGCTCGCGGACTGCCGCGCCGCGCTGCTGGCGGGGGAGAACGTCACGCTGGTCGGCCCCGAGGTGCGCCTGGACCACCCCCCACCCCCACCCCACGTGAGGCCAAACAATGGCTAGGCCATTCAAGTATAGCCGAATGCACCCGAGTCTCCACGAGCTATGTGCTTGGCAATCCCTGTGTGTGTGTGTGTGTGTGTGTGTGTGTGTGTGTGTGTGTGTGTGTGTGTGTCCACGAATATGTTGTAGCCACTCTTTGGGTCCAGTCATTGTACCGCTTCCCCCTCCCCCCCCCCCCCCCCTCCAGCCTATTCCCTGGCTTGCCTCCTCGGCAGCCCAGTGCGCTGAGGCAGCCGTGGCCCTCGGTGCTCTGGCCGCCGCCGGCGCAGGGCGTGGGCGGCGTGGGCAAGAGCACGCTGGCCGCGGCGCTGGCGCGCGACGGCGCGGTGCTGGAGCGCTTCAAGGACGGCGTGTTCTGGCTCATCCTGGGCCCCAGCGTCAACCCGCTCGTCAAGGCGGAGGAGCTCAAGGTGCGGCCGCGCCCGGGGCCTGCGGCTAAGCTGGGCCCCAGGAGGTTGTGGGCACACGAAGCTAGGTCGGGCTGTCAGCGCCAACTAGGGTAGAAAGACCCCCTACCTAGAGATTAGTTCAATCAAATGATTTCGGAATTTTAGAAATTGAAACATCAAACTTGTAGGTTTTGATAGTTTAGGGCTTACTAGGTCTGAACTTCAAGGGTTTAGGTTTATTTTTCAGGGTTTAGGTTTGGTTTTAGGCTCGTGTATAATAATTCTAAGATCATGGCTGTAAACCCTGCAACACTGAAGCCCTAAACACGTTTTAGGGATTTCATTGTATTTTGGGGTCGGGTACATCGTTGCACGCTTATCTGGCGGCGCCCCGCCCCCGCCCGGCAGGTGACGATGGCGATGCAGAAGGCGAAGCTGCCGCTGTGGGTGCCGCTGGAGGGGACGTCGTCGCGGGAGGACATGCGCGGCTGGTTCCAGCAGACGCTCCGCGGGCGCAGCTGCCTCCTCGTGCTGGACAACTGCACCGCCGCCCCCGAGGTGGAGCTCTACCGCGGCGTCGGCTTCACCGTCCTCGTCACCACGCGCTCCTCGCAGCTGGCGGAGCAGCTGGGCGCGCGGCAGTGCTTTGTGCCGCTCGTCTTTGGGGACCTCGCGCCCAGGATCCTCAGCGCCGCCGCAGGGTGGCACCCCCCCCCCCCCCCCCCCCCCCTCGCGCCGCGCGCCTTTGTGCTGAACTGTGCTGGATGTTCCATGGATGCTTATATATACGTACAGCAATCGCACGTTTGCATGCATGCAAAATGAAATGTATTTGTATACATGTAAACATATTTGTATATATGTGTATATTTACAGATATATACCCATATATACACATATATGTGTGTGTGTGTGTGTGTGTGTGTGTGTGTGTTGGCATATGTGTGTTCCGATTTTCAATGCATGTCAATATCACAGACATGATATCAGCGCCTACCATCCGCTGCACTGGGAGATGTGCGTGCGCGTGTCCTAATCGCAGTCGCATTTGGAAAGCAACCGAGAGCGATGTCGTTGCGTCGACGGCTGTTGGGATGTGTATAGGCGAGACGCATTATGGCGGGCCTCCAGCCCGGGTGAGAAAACACAGTTGAGAAAGCCATCGAATCATGTGCGAACTGACAACAGATGTATCATCGTTGATTGTTTCGCCCATTTAGCACGCCCTTCCTCGCGTGGGGGATTCCGTACTTATCCCATCATCGCCGATACGCCACTACTCCCAAGAGCCTTAAGTGCACCCCCCCCCCCCCCCCCCCCCCCCCTTCTTCCCCGCCGTAACTCCCAAGAGCCTTAGAGCCAGAGTCGCCGGTGCGCCTCACCCGCGCCGGTGCGCGCGGCCTGAACCTCCTGTCACCACCCATCAGGGCGTCCAGCGGAACCCCGAATGGAAACATGCACCGAACTGATTGCATATCCGTAGGGCCACTCGGGCGCACGTCTGCATTTCAATAAATTTTTGCATCTCCGGGCGGTCAGACACAGACAGACACACGCAGCATTTTTCAACCATATAAGAAACGGGTTTTTTTCGGGGTTCGGCTTGTATTTGATTCAACTAATATGATAAGACTTTATTCCACATTCCTGGCCTCTTGGAACGTGTTTCGCCTCTGCGATTGCCCGGAGACGGTCCGTTCTGGGTGAGCCCGGCGATGGCAATGGCGGTGGGCATCCCCCATGTGTTTATGCGCACTGTGCGATGTCCATCTCCGTGATGGCCGTCCTGACGTGCGCGCTGCGCAGGCCACGCCACCGAGACGCTGCCCAAGCTGGGGGACGGCGTGCTCGGCAGCTACGGAGGCCTCCCGCACGAGCTGACGCTGGTGCCCCCCCCCTCTCCCCTTCCCCCCCCAGCCCCCCTTCCCCCCCCCCCCACCCGCCTTCCACCCCCTCGTATATTCAAACAGCTAAAGCGCAATCTGAGCTCACAGATAGTGCCCTTGACAGGTTTCCCTTCAGGTATACTCCATGCAATCTTAGGCATCTCTCGCACGTACCGGTGCCGACGCACCGACAACAATCACTACTATTCCTTATACATACGACCTTTCGCTATCGTTCCGCTGTATTTTTAGGTTTGTCTCCATTTGACCTCTGGCAGGCATGCTCCCATCTGGGGTGTTTTTGGGGCCGCGAAGGAACTCGTGTATCAAATCGCCCGAAGTGCCAAATCGCCCGCAAACAGCCGGCGCTCGTGTGCCTTTGACAACCCCCCGCCTCCCCCCCCCCCCACCCTCTCCCGGCCTGGCAGTGTTCCTACTGACTCACTTGTCTGCGCTCCCCAGGTGGGCGGCCTGCTGAAGGACCAGACCACCAGCGCCTGGCCCAGCGTGTTTGCCAAGCTGAGCAAGGCCGACGTGGACCTGGAGGAGCTCGGCTACGGGTCGGCCGCGCAGGGCATGCAGCAGTCCACGGCGCAGCTCATCCGCACGCTCGTCGTGGCGCTCGAGTTCCTGCCGCCCCGGCTGGGCGCGTTGTGCCGGTGCCCCCCCCCCCCCCCCCTCCCTCCCCCCCCGCCTTCTCTCTCTTCGAGTCTCACCCAGCAAACACAGTCCCCTGCGCCGCGCAGATGGCCACTTTCCATTTGTGGTTTTCCTGTTCCTACCGCGAGAGCGTTCCTGTCGCATTTGCGGGGAAGTCTTGGACGCATCGACGCAAGCAATAAACCGTTTCGCCTCGCCACGCCGTGCTGACCACTCTGTCCGGTGTGGGCTCGTGGGGCGAGGTAGTCTGTGAACGGTACTGTGAACGATACTGTGAAGATGAATTCGGGCATTGCGGTGCTGCCGACTCGCTGCTGACTGTCATCAGTATGCATGGTCCACCGCTTGTGGTAGCAACGATGACGTACCCGGCCCATTTCGCCAAGTGGCATCATTGCGTCCATCAGGTAGTTGGGTCCCACTGTCTGTGAGATCCCCGGAGCGGAACCCATGGTCTCAAAACTTCTATCTGCGCTGCCCCTGCCTGTCCCGCTCTGCTCTGTTTGCGCCCCGCGTTTTTGCCATTTTGCTCGTCGGATTACCTAGTTTGCGAGAGGGCTTTCAAACAGTGTCGCGCCGCCGAATTGCGATCTCAATTCCCCACCGCCTATCACAGCAGTGAGCCCACTCGCAAGTATGGAGACGCTGCGCGTCAGGCGACTGACCGAACGTGCCATTGTTTGCGGGGTGACCAGGGCTGAGCTGCTTGTGCCCCCCGGCCCGCCGTTGTTCCCTCTCCGTGCAGGAAGCTGGCGGTGCTGACGGACGGCACGCTGACGCCGCTGCACACGCTGCAGCTCCTGTGGGACCTGCCCACCGAGCGCGACGCGCGCACCATCTGCCGCGAGCTCGCCGCCAAGTCGCTGCTCATCGTCACCAGTAGCGAGGGTGAGGCACGCCGGCCTGGCACGTGGCGCGCCGCGGCGCCTCGTCCTGCTGAGCGCTGATCCCCCCCCCCCCCCCCCCCCCCCCTTGCGTGTCCCCGGGTCGACAGACGAGTGCGACCACGTCACCATCCACGACACCCAGCTCGACTTTCTGCGCCGGCGGCACCGCACGGAGCTGCCCGTCTGGCACGCGGCGCTGGTGGACGCGTACGCGGCGCAGCTGGACCACATCGCCTATGTGGAAGACGACGGCTACATTGTGAGCAACATCGCGCACCACCTCAAGGTCCCCCCCCCTTCCCTCCTTAACCTCCCTTCGTCCCCCCCTCCCGCCCAGCATAGCCCCCTTCAACTACCAACAATCCATAACTGCTGCGAGCCGAGGCCTTACGATGGCTCAATTTGCGCTTCAGCGCCTTCCCCCCCGGCGCTCTTCAGCTTAGGGATTTTTAATCTTTTAGGGCTTTTGAAATGAGAGCACGGACCCTACACCAGGCGGCTGCCCTAGCTGGGTTCCAGTATGATACCTCTGAAAGCCATGTGCGGGGCCGAGAGGTGCCGGGTCGTTTACATGCACAGGCCACTGCCTTCACTGCACGCCGTTTTGAAAACACTCGCTGTATCATCGTCACCGGAGCGTCACCGGAAAGAAACATCAAGCAAGTCGCGTTATCGATAGGAGTAGTAAGCGCCGGTCTTTACGGATTCACCTGGAAATCCTCTGCTAAGGCTGGCGCTGCTCGAAACGGCTGTAAACCTGTATGCGAGAACCAAGCCCCGATCACGCATGTACGAGAATCAACCCCGAGACCCTCGCCTCTTGCCTTTGGACCTAGAACGTCTTACGGCAGCGGGTGGGTATCCGATTACATCCGCTCCGATGCCATGACGAAGTGCCCTGATATTGTTTCCATCCTGGAGGGAGCGGCACACAGCCGCCCTGAGCTCGCGATTGTGGGATGGCCGCAGGGGAGCCAGCGGCTGGACACGCTGCGCGAGCTGCTCTACGACACGGACTGGCTGGAGCGCAAGCTGCACAACCACGGCGCGCGCTCCGTCGCGGACGACTTTCTGCGCTACCTGGACGAGCGGCGCGACCCGCAGGTCGCCACGCTCTGCCGCGCCTTCCAGGCCGCGGCGCCGCACTGCCTGCTCTACCCGAAGCTCTCCATGCTGGGCGTGCAGATGGCGTCGCGCCTCGTGGCGCACGTCAGCCAGCCGCTCATCCCCGACTGGTGCGCGCCCGCCAGCCTCGGCGGCGCGTTCAATGCCCTTGCCTCTTGGCACTGCGCCGTCGCCCGCATGTATCCTTACATGCTACCGGACTATTCGTAATCTTACGGAGTCGGATGAAGCCGACCTTGACCTTGTGGATGAACATCCATGCCTCCTTGCTTACTTGGCTGTGGTGGGCATCGTGGTGGGGTGGGGTTGGGGGGGGGGGGGGGGGGGGGGGGCTTAAGCAACCTGACATCATCGGTGGCCGGCTGGTACTTCATCAATGCTCGCCCCGGCAGGTCGGTCAGCTGCGTGAGTGCTGTTGACCTGCTGTACAATCCCGCGTGTCAGATTCACAGCTTCTTATTCACGGGATTGAAGCTGTGGCGAACACTCCAACAATCTGCCATCCTTTGGCCCCCCAGCCTCTCGCCCGCTCACCCTCCGCGGGCGAGCTGGTGCAGTATCCACAATCCCATTGCCCATTCCTCCAAACTCCGACGCCGCGGCCGCCTGTCCGACCCACAGCAGTGGACGGCATCGTATCTTGCATGTACTCCCTCGAGCCGAGCCGATTCCTCGACCAATTCCTCGAGCCAATTCCTCGACCCTGTGCGAGCTTGGCATGATGATCATCCGCACGTTGCAACTAAAAAAAAAGTAGCCGCCGCGCGATCATCAAGAAGCGGGGACTCGTAGCAATCGTGCTCATCCTGGCTTTAATTCGCAAAGACGGCCGGCACCCGCCCATTGCCGCGCGTCGCCCAATGACCGGTGCGCTTACGGCTGCTCTGCACCGCCCCGCCGCACCGCTTGCGCTTTCGGCAGGATCCTGTTCATCCGGGCGCTTCTTGACGAGGAGACGTATAGCCAGGGCACGGTGCCGCTGTGGCCGATGACGCCCAGCCTGGGGCAGGTGTCGGGCGGCCTGCTGGCGCAGCTGGGCGGGCACAGCTCGTGGGTGACGGGCGGCCTCGTCAGCGCCTGCGGCGCCTGGGCGGCCACTGTCAGCACGGACAAGACGGCGCGTGTGTGGGACCTCGCCAGCGGCGCCCTGCGCACGGTGCTGGAGGGGCACACCGACCACATCACTGACGCGGCGCTCGTGTCCCAGGTGCAGTGATGCGCCTCGTCCGCCCTCGACGCCCGCCCACGACATTAGCAGTTTGTACCGAGCTTGTATCGTAATTTTGGTATTCACACCGTTCCTCTGACTTTGATAACCCTGGGAACAATCCCTTGAAGTGTCATACTTACATGTACTGATTCAAATAATGCAGTACAACCAGGGTGCCGGATATAACAGACTACATTGGGACACCTCAGAATCGTTCCCTGGAACGGCGGGATGCTTTACATGTCACTTACCTACGTCCTAATATTGCCTGTTGCGGTCCCTAGCCGTAGCAAGGATACGAAGATGACCTAAGTAGCTACCTGCGTTGCTTATGTATGTACCGATATAAGCACTGTTTTCCGGGATGATGTTTAATCACGGGTCTACGCCATCCTCGTCGAGTCTGATGTCCCAAGTCGACGTGGTCGCGCCATCGTCACTCGGCAACACGAGCCCCCTTCCCCTTGGCGCTACCCGGTATCGCTTCTCATCATCTGGGTTCCATGGCTCCGACAACTCGCCCGCCGATTCCACGACCGTCGCTCTCTCCCCTAAACCCTAAAGTGCCCTATAAGCTCTAAACCTGAAACTCGGCCGCGCTCGACTGAGGTCTCTCGCTCCCGTCCCTCGCCCCCTCACCGTCACCGTGTCCGCAGGAGCCGCCGTGCCTCCTGACCACCTCGCGCGACGGCACCGCGCGCGTTTGGGACGTCGACAGCGGCCAGCAGCTCGCCTGCCTGGCGGGGCACACGGACGGCGTGCATGCCTGCGCGTCGGCCGGGCGCGGCCCCACCGCGCTGGTGCTCACCGCCGGCGACGACTACGTCGGCCGCGTGTGGCGCCCGTCGGCGGCGAGCCCGGGCGACCCGGCCGGCGGCTGGGCGCAGAGCGCCACCCTGCAGGGGCACTCGGCGCGCATCCGGGGCGTCGCGCTAGCAGACGACGGCTCGCTCGCGCTGACGGCGAGCGACGACGGCACCGCGCGCGTGTGGGAGCTGCCGGCCGGGAGCTGCCGGCACGTGCTGGCCGGCCACGCCGACAAGGTGGGTGGCGTGCTGCTGCTGCCGGGCGGCACGGCGCGCGCGCTCACGATGTCCTCGGACGCCACCGCCCGGCTATGGGACCTCGCCGGCGGCGCGTGCCTGCACGTCCTCGCGGGCCACCAGGTGGGTGGTGTCTCTCGCCCCCCTTGGACGTCAATGTGGGCCGTGTCGGCAATGTTACCCCCTTGTTATGTGGGATTCCTGTTGGTCTCTTAATTCCGGCGAATTCATCAAGTTACACACAGAAGTCGGCGCTCGCATCAATGATGAATGTCACGCGGAAAGCGACAGTTGCGGTCCCGTCTCATTCAGGCTTTCGTTTGAATGTCAATATTGCGAGGTCATTTGTGTGATTACGTGTATTGGTTACAACCCCTGACACCTGCCCTGAACACGGCCTTCATCATAACATTTGCGGCTCGTGATTACGGCTACAATCTATGCGATGCGGGTAGTTAATCGCGACACCCGTCATACGTTGGCATGAAAATACATGCCGGCTTGCATGCAAACCATGAGAGCAGCCGCCATGGTTCCGCTACAGTTTTGCCCACATTTGACCTCTGGCAGGCAGGGCAGCATCGTATTCAGCGTTCTTCATACTACGTCGGATATATATTATGTAGCATATATTATGTTGTTTTCTATGTCTAACATCATGTAGCACATGTTATATGTTATTTTATTCTATATATGTTATATTTCTACGGAAAGAGACATATATATATATATATATATATATATATAAGAGACAGAGAGAGACCTTACGTGGAGCTGTAGGTGGTTGGAGGGTATTACATGTTTATTTTTACCACCCCCTCCTTTTCTCCTCAATGTGCACTCGCCATTATTGTTTTGCTGATTTCGGCGTTGTTTGCGCGGCGGGTCGGCAGGAGGGCGTGGGCGGCGCTGCGGTGACACCTGACGGCCGGCGCGCCGTGACGGTGTCGGGCGACAAGACGGCGCGGCTGTGGGACCTCACCACCGGCGCCGCGCTGCGCGTGCTCAGCGGCCACGGCAACTGGGTCAACGCGGTCGCCATCTACGACGGCGGCGCCAAGGCTATCACCGCCTCGGTGGACCGCACCGCGCGGCTGTGGGACCTCGCCACGGGGCACTGCTTCGCCACGCTGCAGGGGCACACCAGCCTGGTGGCCAGCGTAGCGGCCAACGGCGAGGGGACGCGCGCACTGACGGTGAGCAGCGACAAGACGGCGCGAGTGTGGAGCCTGGTGGACGGCGCGCGCATGTACGGGACGGGGCACACCCACGGCAAGGTACGCCCGCCCCCCCTCCCCCCACCCCCCCCCCCCCTCCGCCGGGCCCGAGCCCAACATACCCAGGGGGGCGAGTGTTTTGTTTTGTTATTGTGATCGTAACCCTGGGATGGCTTAACCTTTGCAATATTTATTTTTTGTGCAAACGATGTATACATACGTATACACACACACACAAACACACATACATATATATATGTAATACACATTCATATTCATGGATGCTATATATACATATATAATTAGATATATGTAATGAAATATATATATATATATATATGTATATGTATATGTATATGTATATGTATATGTATATGTATATGTATATGTATATGTATATGTATATGTATATGTATATTTTTACGGAGAAGTACACGCAAATTTGTGTGACAATGTATCATCATCGTGCACATTCCCATGCAATCTCTATCCGGTCGACTGCAACCAACGCCGTCTTTGATGATCTGTTTGATTTTCAAGTGCATTTCCATTTGTGCTCCCAGTCCGAACCCCATCCGCGTGGAAGCGGAGTTACGATGTTCATTCCCTGTACACCACCACATTGTAGCTACCGATGCCAACGTGCTGGAAACTGGAAGGGCCAGTGCCAGAACGGACCCTGACCCTGCCTGCAGATGGGTCAAACGGAGGCAAACCTACGGCGGACTTAGAGCAATAGTTCCCGCTATGATAATGTAGCTTGCAAACCACCGTGATTTGACCCGTGAAGGGGTCTCATTATAGCTGTGCTGGCACAGGTACTTTGTCGTACCGTTGCGGGTCGTATTATTATCCAGCGAAGCGTCGATTTTTCCGCGGTGAGCTTTATTGCCGTACGGGTACCCGTATAGTGCAGCGGATCGGGCCTATAGGTGCATGACTAAAGCGCTTATCTACTGGCATGTACTACCAAGTACTATAATCCACCCTCCCACCCACCCACCTGCCCGCCCACGGTCCTTGATTACACAGCCGTCCGATTACGATCTCACGGGTGGGAGGCTATGAGTACTGGTACTCGCTACTCGCTGCTGGTAATGGAAAAAAAAACTCTGGTACTTCAAAGCGCTGGCAATGCAATTCATGGAACTGTAGGCCAGTGATATAGAACCCGTTCTTTTGAATGTGTTTGAAAAATCGACGCATCGCTGATTCAACTGTCAAGTTACTTCATAAGACACATTTGCCATTGCAGCAGCTTCTTTTCCTGCGCTACCAGTCCTTCAACTAGGGCACCATTCAAGGTGTAGCCGCATGTGGTAGAGTCGGTGCTATAATGATGCTGTACTGGTGTGAGGACCGGAAAGCAAAGGGGGGCTGACAGAGCGGCTGCCGCGCAGGTGGGGGCGGTGGTGGTGCTCCCCGACGGCGAGCGCTGCGTGTCGGTGGGCGCGGACGGCGCGGCGCGCTTCTGGGACTGCGCCTCGGGGTGCCCCTCGCGCGTGGCGCTGGACAGCCCGGCGTGGGGCGGCGCCAGCCCGCCTCAGATGCGCGCCGTCGCGGCCAGCGGCGACGGCTGCGGGGTCGCGGCGGCGGCGGGCGCGGACGTGGCGCTGTGGGACCTGGGCTTCATGGCGCTGCAGCCACGCTTGGCCGCCGTCCTGCAGGTGCGCGCAAAGCCCCGCCCTGCACCCCTTTAAGTGGAGAGCGTCCTACATGTTCTTATACTTTTTGATCTTTTTTATTTGTTTGATGTTTTCTTTCGTACTCCGTTGCACTGTCAGCCAGTAACGCACTGGGAATTGGATGGCAGTGGAGAGCTAACTGATCCCATCCGGGGCTCGGTGGGGGATGGCAATGCCCGCAGCCACGTGGGGCACTGCCGTATCCGTGTCTTCCGACAGCATCATTGTTGATACGCTTCCATGTATATACTAGTAGTAGTTCCGCATATAGATAGACTTGATACTGTTACTATTATAATATGTCCGCCCCACCGGCCCAACCTTCATTGTGGCTCTCGCCCACGCTGGCACCATCATGTACATGCGAGCTTACCGCATATATGTCGCAATCACATCGATGTATGCGAATAGAGTATGAAATATACGTAGGTGTGTGTAGTTCTTGTGGTTTTTTACAACACTGCTGCTGCTGCTATTACCGCCAGTCCCGCCCAGCGCGCGTGCCCCCGGACCGCCTCGAGTCAGCACGAAGTTAGTACTCACGCCGACACACACAAGCGCACGGGCTTGGGCTTGGGCTTGGGCCAACGCTGTACGGGTAGAGTGCCCGAAAGTGTTTGACAATGTCGACCTTGCCGACAGCCGTCGACCGCGAGGCGCGGCAAACCGGCGAGTAAATCCTCGTTCTTGGGTCGTGCACATTGCTGGCTCCGAGACTCACCGCCGGGGCGCTTGCAATGCGCGCAGGGGCACACGGACGACGTGACTTGCGTCGCGCTGAGCCACGGCGGAGAGGCCGTCGTCAGCGGCTCGGCGGACGGGACCGCGAGGGTGTGGGACGGCCGGGATGCGCCGGGCGAGTGCCTGCACGTGCTGTCCGGTCACGGTGGGGCCATCACGGCGCTGGAGCTGCTTGAAGAAGTCGATGCCGAGGTGGCGACCGGGGGCGGCGGCGGCGGCGAAGGGCCGCAATTCGGCCAGCCGCCGCCCCCACGGCGTCGTCTCGTTGGCGTCGTCACCGCCAGCGTGGACGGCACGGCCAGGGTGTGGCACCCGGGTACGGGGCAGTGTATGGCGGTGCTGTCGGGGCACGAGGGCGCGCTAGTGGGCGTGGTGGCGGTGGGACCGCCCGACGGGGCGCCGGCCCGCCTCGTTACCGCCTCTGCGGACGGCACCGCGCGCGTGTGGGCTTCCGTCGGCGGCGGCAGCGGACGCTGGGAATGCGCCGCCGTGTTAAGCGGCCACCGCGCGCCGCTCACCGCTCTCGCGACGGCGCAGTACGCGTCCGGCGGCGGCAGTTTGCGCGTGGCGACCGGCGACCAGGACGGCTGCGTCATTATCTGGGACGTGGAGGCGGGCGTGCAGCAGCACACGGTCGAGGCGCACAGTGGCGCGGTGCGGGTTTCTTCACCCCGACGACCCCCCCCCCCCCCTCCCTTACTCTGAGCTGAACTTTCCACCCTGCTGAGAAAACGAATATTCGCTTACCACCCACCGCTGTCGATCCGCCCTTGCCCCACACCTGGCCACAGGTGACACAGCTCGCCACGGGGATATGCGACGGGTACCGGCGCAGCCGGCAGGAGCACCCGGCGGGCGCGCTGGTGCTCAGCACGGGCGCGGACGGCTGCGCCTCCCTCTGGGACGTGGCGACCGGGACGCAGGTCGGTTTTTTTCGTGGCGACGCGCCCATGGTTGCGGGCGGGCTCAGCATGGCGCCGTCGGGCGCCGGCTGGGCGTACGCCATGGTGGGCGACGCTGAAGGCGCGCTGCACTGTTTGCAGCTGCCGAAGCGATGATGGCAGCCCAGCATAGCCGCCGCCCAGGCTTTGCTCGGCTCCTGTAGCACAGTCAAAGTGCGCGATCCTATTTCGTTATCTCATCCGTGTAATATATTCATCATCATCATCATCGTCATCGTCATCGTCATCGTCATCGTCATAGGCTGCTGCACAGGATGGCACATCGGTGACCGGGGCAGCGCCGGCATGCACAAATCGACGACCCCCCGCCCCCCCCCCCCCCCCCCCTCTCCTGACTTTCCGGGTGTTGACGAAGCAGCGGCAGCTGGACTTGCTACTTTAGCTGAAGGAATTATTGGCTATCCCTATGGCCGGACTGTGGTTCTCTCCCTCGGCGAGTGAATATGGACGTCGATTTCGGATTCAGAATTTGCGACGGTCTGCAATGCCTGAATGGATGAGGAGATTCGGGAGTCATCTCCTGCGCTGCCATATTTGCTGCCAGACCACCATCAGACTACACCGAACGTCCCTTCCCGCCGTTGGGTGCGGGGCTCGCTGATTCGTTTCGGGGAGACGAGAGCGGCGGAGAGGGAGGCGGGGGCGATGGCGGCGGCGACCCTACCTAGAAAAAGTGGGTATTTGGGGTGGTATATGCGGGGGGCGCCTACGGCGTTGACGGGAGAACGGGGGGGGGGGGGGGGGGGGGGCACGGAAGGACGGTCGACGCCTCTGCGCCTCGACGGACCGCTATAGTAGTAGAGTGCTGGCAGAGTGGGCGAGTGCCGACTGCCGAGTGAGCGAGTGGGCGGCGGGGAAACACAATACAGGTTGTGCCTGATTTTGGTTGTGTGCCGATACACATGTCGGCATATCCCTTCGCGCGCCTCCAGCACCAGCTGCGTTGATGGTATTCTAACTACTAGGGACTGGCGGCACTCGGTAGTATGAGACTTAATCATCACAAGTAATCCTTATACTGCCCGTCGGCCGCCCGCTTCACTGCTACGGGGGATTAATTAATAACCCCACATGGCGCTAGCTTCCCGGACGGATATATCTAGAGACGCCTCCGGCATTAGGTACATCCCTTGTCCGCTCGGTTGAGCGGTCGTCTCGTATGCGAGAGACCCGGGTTCGATTCCTGGCCGATGTATTTCGGCAATATCGGCCCGGCGTGTCCCGGGTTTACCCGGTTGATGCATTAGCCCTTCGGGGTTCGAATGAGGCAATGGTCTACGGGCTATGCCAGACCTACGACTGCAGTTGGCGCACGAGGTCAAGTGCTGGGGCGGCTTCGGCCGATGTCCCGGGGCGAACTTTACTTTACTTTTACGCCTCCGGCATTGCAATAAATTTGAAGAAGTGATGAACTCTCGCTTGAATATCACCAGCATCCCGGGAAATTCGTGTTTCTGAAACGCTAGTAGTTCCATCCCATCACATCAATCTTGCGGTGTATTTTGAACTGCTAGAGGGGCGCATGGGGGCATGTGGGTGGGGCTATTGCGCGGGTGTCAATACGGCTTAAAATGCCCCACTTCAGTGCGGCGCAGGCCCGCACAATAGTGAGATTTCACATTGGGACCCAACGGAACGCGCTAACACATGCTTCAAGGGGGCTTTTTCCGTTATGCACACCTGCGAAGACCCGCTCAATTGCCGTACTTTCCGTTGTATAAAAGCCCCCGTTGCGTGACAGAGTTAGGCGGTGCTGACGGAGCGCGGCGCGAGGTGGGGACAAAGGGATTGGCGTGCATTGCGGGCATCGGCAGATGCCGACGGGACTTCTAATTGTTGCAGCTGCCTCAATGGACACCCCATTTCCGTAAAGAAAAATGCGTTATTTTGACCGAAAACTTAAAAATTCTGGGGTTTAGGGTTTCTGGGATTTAAAACCCTATATTAATTTATGGGGTTTCCTCCCTTTCCCTACCCGATTTTCGGCTACAAGTGCTGCTTATAAGTGGTACTGGAACGGGTTTTAGGAACTAGGCACCTGTCGTTGTGCCCTTTTTGGGTGCATCACTAGTAGACATAAAAGCAGCCGTAACAGCTGAGCCTGCCATCTTCCACTTTTTGCTGCGTTGCATGCAGCGATGTTAAAACTGTCTCGTAACCTGTTGCGAGCAAGGTCACCCCATGTTGTTCAAGATCACACCCGGCTCACCACCCGTGTGTGAAATTCTCATCCGTACGTCCGTGCGTTATCATGTCAGATGGAGAAGAACCCGTCGTTGTGCCGACGCTCGAATCGCTATACACGCAGACGTAAAGGCCTAGTCTACATTGTTGCGCGAGCTTGCAACAGCGCTGGCCCAATTGACGGCTCGTGACCGTGTTGTTGATGGAGACGGAGCACATGGCTCCGGTTCCGGGCAGCACATCGCGGGACAGCCAACATGCAGCGGGGGGAGCCGCAGTTCGCCCCGACTTGCTAGAGCCAGCCCATGGCGCCCGTGTCGCAGCAAAATCCGTGAGTGACGAGGACGACTACCTCGCGGTGCCAGAGCTACTGCAACGAGCAGAGTCTGGTCACGAGGCCGTTCGACTGGTCAGCCGAGTGCATGGACTCTTCCGCCCGCGCACCGACCTAACGAACGAGTACCTCAAGCAGGATGACCGGCGTCTGCCGGCCCATGAGGAGTATCTTTGGATGTCGTGTTTCGGCGCCCACATGGCCGCACTTTTGTAGCTCTCGAGCGACGAGCTGCTATACCCTACGTCCCTCCTGCAAATCAAAACTTCACCCCGCACCTCGCACGTGCTCGGAATCACGCCGAAGCCATCGACAAAGCGTTTCGCTTTCGTTTGGCCTTCCTGCGGAGGCTTAATGAGATCAAGCGTGTGCACGGTGATAATCAGGTGTTCTGGACGTGCTGCGAGCCCAGCATTTTCAGCCTGCTTTTGAGCATCTAGGTTCCGCGATTTTTGGGGACCTCATGAGGGACTACGAGCGTCGCGTCGTCTTCGAGGCGACAGTTGCCAGCAGCGCCACGGCAACCGCTACTGCTCGAGTAGCGGCCGCGGCTCCAGGCCGTGGGCGTGGGCGTAGGTGTGCGTGGGCGTGGTGGCGGGCGCGGGCGTAGCCGCGAAGGTGAGCACGAGTGACGGTGTGGGGCGCCTTTCGTCGGAGATGTTGGAGCTTTGCGAGGCCATCTTTCGGTGACCGCCGCAAGGCGAACGCTAGGGGCTCAACGACGGGATGAGCGCCATGTGCCAGTACCAGAACCCCCCCCTTACAGACTTAAGTTAGACGTTCCTTGGTGCGGCGCTTCTTCGTACAGCTACATCCGAGTGCGGCTCAACCATCCGCACACATGCACATGGCGGCTCAACAAACCGCCTTCCGTACCATCTCACCGCTGCGTCAGTCGGTTGTTACATTGCGTGTTACAACTGGTTCGCAACGACCAAGCTTCGCGCGTGTACGTTACCCGCGTGACAAACGCTATGAGCGCGAAGGGCGCGCGGGGCGGCCCTCCTACCTGAACCTAGCCCCGCAAACCCGTACTTGTGCTGTGGCAAACCCGTCCACCAACTACCGGCCAAAACTAACCGCTGTTGCTGAGTACTTTGTTAACAGGAACCGCCCGTCTGTTACTCTGTCCGCCAAGCGCCGCACTTACGTAATGGACGAGCCCGAAGCTGTCGCCCCTTGGGCAGCTTCGCTCCGGTCTCGGCTGCAGGACGCATTCGGCTCAAACGAGTTAGGACAGCGGATTCTCTACCTGCTCTCCTGCTCCCTCACCGCTCAGACACTCAAGAGCTACGCCGCCAGACTCTCTTAGTTCGCGGAGTTCTGCCACGACTCTGAGAACATCAGCCCGCTGGAAGCGACCACTGCTACTGTCGTACGGTACGTTGCTTGGGTTGGTGAGCGAGGGCACATTGGGGCTAACTCGTTGCAGCCCTACCTGTCCGCAATCAACACGTTCTTCGAGCTGCACAACCTCGACCCAATCGCCAAGGACAGCCTGCACCTCACCGCAGCTCGTCGTGGGCTAATGCTACGGCAGCGTCGGCTGGATGCTGCCCCTTTGCGAGTCCCCCTGCCTGCCGATGTCGCTTACAACTTCGTCGAGCGGGCAGAGTTGATTGTGTCTGCTCCCACTCCAGAGTACCAGTACAACCTCCGAGCCGTCGTGCCCTCGGTTGTCAATTTCATTTTCTTTGCCATGGGACTTTCTGGCGTGTCCTGCCGAGTGCGGGATGTTCATGTCGACGATTACAACATTACCCTGCAAGTGTACCGCGAGAAAGGCCGCGCTGGTCGACGAGGCCCCGACGACCTGCGCGTGCTGCTCCTTCCGGTGTCCGAACACCCCCGCCCCGCGTTGCACGTCTCCTGCACCACTTCATCGACCACGTACAGTCTGCTCCCCTGGTTTCTGTTGCCTTGGCCGAGACTAACTTTTGGGCGATCACCCCAAGCGAGCAGTCAAAATCTTGGACCGCCGCTACAGTGTCGGACTGGCCCTATACATCAGTTCGTCTTGTCGGTGCTGCCCCTCCCGCCGGCACTTCCTGGAGCTCACACAGCCTTCGCAAGGGAGCAACGTCTGCCACTAACGCCATCGGAGCTCCGCTGTCCCACATTCGCTACCAAGGCGGCTGGGCCACTAACTCCGACGTCGTTCTGGACTACATCGACCCCAACGTTCTTCCTTCGCCTGACGCATGGTTCTTCTTCGGTCACATCGCGCCCCTCCGCCACTTCCAAGTCCAACAGGACTCCGCAGCGGTGGCCTTCCCGGTGCCCCCTTCATGACCTGGCGCTACCCCTTCTCCGTCAATCCACCGCTCTCTCCGTTCGCTCATGACTGGCAAAACCAGACTCAACTTTGAAATGATCTAAACTAATTTTATTATGGGGTTTCCTCCCTTTCCCTAACCGCTTTTCGGCTACAAGTACTGGTTAGTGGTACGGGAACTAGGCACCTATCGTTGCGCCCTTTTTCGGTGCAGCACTAGTAGACATAAAAGCAGCCGTAACAGCTGAGCCTGCCATCTTCCAGTTTTCGCTGCGTTACACGCAGCGCCCCCCCTGACTCCGTTTTCCCTCCACGCTTTCACTTTACCAATTTCGGCTCTTGACCGTGTAAAACAGCCTGCGCGATCTTTTTGGCAAACCAGACTCAACTTTGAAACGTGTATTAAAATGACGGGTACTCTACGAGATATAACGACACGTACTACTGTATGTTGTATAATATGTTGAGGCGGATGACATAAAGCACCAAAGTACTAATGATAGCTGATATATCAGGAGCCGGCGCGCTCGGCGCGGGCGGAGGGGCAGCGCGCTCGGCGCGGGCGGCATCCCATCCCAGCTGCCCAGTGGCATCTACCGGCGCCATCTGTACACTCCCCCCTCTTCCCTCCCAGCGCGTTCGTTGGCGGGCCTGCGGGGAAGCCTACGGAACCATGAACTTTCTGAGTAGCATGCTGAGCAGCAAGGACGGCGGTGGCGGGGGCGGTGGCGGCGGGGGCGGCAGCGGCGGGGGGGCGCTCAACTCGTCGGGGCGGCACAGCGGCGGCGACGCGCGCGAGGACGGACGCGTGCGCTTCGGGTTCAGTCTACTGCAGGGCAAGCGGGGCAACATGGAGGACTACCACGCGGCGTCCTTCAAGCGCGACCCGCGCAGCGGGCAGGTGGTGGGATTCTTCGGCGTCTTTGACGGCCACGGCGGCCCCGCGGCCGCGGACTACGTTCGCAGCCACGTGTTCGTCAACCTGCTGCAGCACAAGGCGTTCTCTACCGACCTACACGCCGCCATCGCCGAGTCCTTCGTCGACACCGACAACGGCTACCTGCGGCAGGCGGACTCCGGCGGCGGCGGTGGCGACGACGGCTGCACCGCCGTGACAGCCGTCCTGCTGGGCCAGCGCCTGGTGGTGGCCAACGTGGGCGACAGCCGCGCGGTTCTGTGCAAGGGCGGCCGCGCCTTCGCGCTGTCGGTGGACCACAAGCCCAACCGGCTGGACGAGCGGCGGCGCATCGAGCAGGCGGGCGGCGTGGTGGTCTGGGCCGGCACCTGGCGCGTGGGTGGTGTGCTCGCCGTCAGCCGCGCCTTCGGCGACCGCATGCTCAAGCAGTACGTCGTCGCGCAACCGGACGTGCAAGAGGAGGCGCTGGGCGGCGACGCCGAGTTCCTCATCCTCGCCTCCGACGGCCTCTGGGACGTGGTGCCCAACCAGGAGGCGGTCGCGCTTATCAAGGACATCAAGGACCCCGAGAAAGCGGCCACGAAGCTCACGGAGGAAGCCTTTGCACGCGGCTCCAACGATAACATCACCTGCGTCATCGTGCGGTTCAACTTTGGGGCCTGACACCGTCCGCAGAATCCCCCCCCCCCCCCCCCCCCCTCCCTTTCGCCCCCCTTCGCCGCGTGTGATCCCCCCCCCCCCCCCCCCCCCCCCCCCGCTCGCCCTGCCTCCCGCCTTGATCCTTTCCCATCCTCCTCCGCCTCAATCCACTCACACCCAGGAAGGCCAAGCCTTCCGGTCGCAAGAACCCTATCCACGCCCACAGCCCCCACCTCCCAAACCCCAGGCAGGCAGGCAGCATCCTCATATACCCCCCCCCCCCCCCCCCCCCCCCCCCCCCCTTCCAAACAACCACCCTGAAACCCAGGAGAAAAGTGTACAATCAGTATCAACCACCACGGCCGTCCAACTCCTCCACTCCCCTTCCAGACCCCTCAACAACCCCGTGAACCGTGGCATGCAAGGCTGAGCGGCAGATGGAAGCCTAGCCGCCTGCTGCTGGATGAACGAGTCTGCGCGGGATGCTGGGGATGGCTTCGGGCGGCTGGAAGAATGACACCATGTGATTTGGGCGCCGGGGGGGGGGGGGGGGGGGGGGGGACACCTCTAGCAGTGGGAGACACACGCATGGCCGCCGCGTCCGCGGCCCTTGCCGCGGCTTTCAGTATTGTAGTTACACATTTAGTGACCTCCCGTGTGCAGCCATCTGCCATCTGCCGCACCCCGCCCCAACCGACTCGGATCCATATGCTGCTTCACCTGTGCATCGCCACCTGCTGCTGGCCCTCTGCTGCTTGCCTCCCGTGACGCAGAGTACCGGGCTTGTGCCAGTTCTAGCCAGCACTGCCCTCGGTGGGCAGGGCTAGGGTTTGCTCCTGTGATGGATACCCTCATACGGTCCGACATTTCCTGAACCCCCCCCCCCCCCCCCCCCCCCCCCTTCCCCCCCCCCCCCCCCCCCCTCTGTCAGCATCTTTGCCGTTGCCATTCCCAATGCTCCTCCACGAGGTACCCCGTCATTGCAGCAGCGATCCTCCGACTCCCTGCTGCATATTTCTTCACTGATGCTTCAGTGCATCTTCATCCAGCCTGCACCCATCACGACATCCACCACACGGATGGCCCTCGCCGGCCTGGACCGCACATGCGGAATACGAATATCGCCGCCCGCTGCAAAGCACTCCAGAGGCTACTCGCTGATGGGCTTCTCGTTCCTTTGTGGGCTTGATGCCGTCCCAGTACAACCGCCGCATTTATTGCCTGAGACATCCCCCCTCTCCCTTCCCCGCACCGTCTCATACGTGGCTTGCTAATATTACCTTCACCTTTCCGTCATGCCGTCATGTCAGGCGACATACTTGTACAAGAAATGAATCCCATGTATATTTAAAGAACGCCAAAAGGGGACTGTGCACCACTGTACTTTCATTGTATTCACAATCCTTTCAACTGCTCCCACCCAATGACTGCCATATCACCCTGCCGCGTGGCTGCTCACTGCATTGAGCCCTCATGTTCAAAAAGCAGCGCAATACGGCAAAAACTTCCCGGCTTGCCCATCCCATCTGCCGTATCCGCAGGCTCACTGACTAACTCAGTGACCTCGCCCGCCACCTCTGGACTGCAAACATATCACCATCACGTGCATACATGCCAGCACGAGGACTTCCCCGCTGGCTGCACATGGGTGTGCAGCGCTTCCGGGAGGGGGGGCCTCCCCAGCAGCCTTTCATGGCCCGGCCTGTGCAGGTGACGGGCAAGTTCATGACAAGGCAAGGGCAGATGTGTCAGGCGTTGCGGGTGAAACCGCCCCAGACGGTAAAGACTCGCGAGAGGGAGAGGGGGCAGAACGCGCAGGAAGGGGGGGGATGTTTGAGGATATGGCATGGACACGGAACACAGGATATGGCATGCCGCTGCGTTGGGCCTCCGCCACGCCAAGCAGGCGTATCCCGCCTACCTCTGATGACACACCACGCCATGACTAGCTGGCGTGCGCCATCCTGCGTGTGTTTACATTGGCAGAGGGCCATGTGGGCGCCGTTGTCTATTTTTTGGGGGGGGGGGGGGGGGGGGGGGGGAGGGGATGCGTTTACGTCATCTCCATGTCGTTGGAGGAGACCGCAAAGTAGGGGTTGTTGCCGCTGGGCTGGAACTTGAGGCCGGTGACGACGTAAAACGCGAGCGTGGCGAGCTCGCCCGCGGCGTCGCTGACCCAGACGTACTGGTACGGCATGGTGCTGCGCAGCAGGTAGACCACGATGCGCGTGAAGTAGATGTAGCTGACGACCATGACGTAGAACTGGCGGAAGAGGGTGAGCTTCTCCAGGTTGGCGGCGGCCTTGCCGTCGGTCTGGCTGGCCTCGCGCAGGTGCTTGATGGACCACACGATGGGGAACAGGATGGCGCAGCAGCAGATGATGTCCAGCAGGTGGAACACGTCGCGCCAGGTGAACCACGACTTGCTGGCGGGGGTGTTCTCGTCCAGGATGACGATCGCCACGTTGGCCAGCACCTGCAGCGGGATGACGACCATGAGGATGCGCTTCTCGCGGTCCGCGATGAAGGGCTTCATGTAGGACCAGCCCGTGCCGACGAGCACCACGACCGTGAAGAACATGATGCCGCGGAAAAAGGTGAAGACGTAGAAGGCGATGTTCCAGCCGTCGGGGTGCCCCGTGGTCTTGATCAGGTGGAACATGCCCGCCTGGCTCAGCACCGTCAGCGACTTGAGCACCGTCAGCGCGATCATGAGGTAGT
>VCJN01001091.1:0-13457 GCA_006384855.1 Tetraselmis striata | reverse complement strand
CCTTCCACAGTCAGCCCACATTGCGAAGCAGCAAAGCCGCAATCTACTGGACACCACGAGACTTTAGCCATAGACTTGGCCAGAGCTGAATGTGGCTACGTGTTCAGTTCGGATGCGGCTTGGTTCAGCTAAATGTCGCCTGGTGTGAACGTCAGCAGGTGCTCTGCGTCCAACACGCACAGCCTGCCGAGCTGACAAGGAACACTCGAGGGCTGGGCGCAAAAGCATAGGCTGAGTGAGCCCGATCCATGTCGCAATGAAGGGATGGTATGTAACGGTAGGTCCGGCCTCTTTGGGTGCTGACGTGATAACAAGAAAACTGTGAATAGGAACCTGTCCTAACCCGCCAGGGGGCAAATGTCATGAGTGCTATCGCGAAAGCATAACAAAGGTTCCTACTGGGAGCATGCAACGACTTGAGGCTTATGATTCGGGGGGGGATATCTATATGTATGTCGGCGCACGTGGTGCAGCGGGCTGAACGGAACATGGGGAGGGGCCTGATGCGGTCACGGGTGAGATGATCAGTGAGGCTGAGGGACAGGGTGGGCTGAACTGACAGGGCCGACATCGCCATCAACCCCCCCCCCCCCCCCCCTCCCCTCGATACCCGGGCCCCAGGGGGAGAGGTCGCCTCCCTCGGATCACCTCGTCCGTGCCCGCCACCAGCTCGCTGCAGCTGTGCCACATGTCCTGCAGGTCCTGCGGGCGTCAGCGGGCATGCCGGCAGTCAGCGTACTTCGTCCAGTCAGGCGGACATGAGGGATACGCCGCCGCAGGCACGACACGAGTGACCGCCACTGCCAGGGGGGGGGGGGGGGGGGGCGCAGGTCATGCTCCCCCGGCCTGTTGCCCCTGCTGCCGCCTCCGCAAGGCCTGGTAGAGGCGGTGAGCGGGGTACAGACGGCACGAGCATACTGCATTGAGGCGCGCAGAGGCGCTGACGCACACACGCAGGCACGCAGACTAGTCAATGGATACAACCTAAATCCAAACGAGAATGAAATAAATAAATCGCGCCAGGGGCGGGGTAGCGCCTCAATGTCTTTACACTGCGTGTGACACCTAACAAAGCCTTAATGCGAATAGACTAAACGCTAGTCGGATCGCTACATGTATCGAGGTATCGGCCATCTGCTCGCTTGGAGTCCCCCCCCCCCCCCCCCTCCCCCGCACCCCACCACCCTGCCACCCGCATAACAATCATGTCCGCATTCACAGCACCCCCCCCCCCCCCCCCTTCACTTGCGCACCCGGCAGAGGTCGCTGGTGCCGTGAAAGGTGAGGCCCTTCTGGCACAGCTCGTGCTGGATGATATGTGTCTGCAGGCCGCGCCCTGCGACGATGGCGCCGTCCACGATGTCGTAAGCGCCTGCGGCCATGTGCCGCATCTGCTCCGCCCTGCGCCGCCAAGAGGAGCAGGGGGGGGGGGGGGGGGGGGCTCAGGCCTGCCGGACGCAGGAGAGGTGGCCAGGAGAAGTGAGCGGGTTGGCTTGGGCACCGGGGCGCACGTGAAGAGGCGGAGGCCGAGCGCGGACGCGGCGTGCTGGTCGCGGCGGCGGCAGCGCATCTCTGCGCACGTGACGTCCAGCAGCCGCTGCGCCAGCTCCAGCGCGCTGCTGGGCGAGTTGCGGCCCTGATGCAGCGCAGTTGGCGGTGTGTGCGGGAGTAGGGGGGGGGGGGGGGGGGGGCTCAGTGGGTCGGCCCCCTTGGCAGCACCACCACAGGGAAGCCTCCCGGTGTCATCCGCGGGGTGATGAAGCGCGCATCTGCGGTGTGGCGGGCGGTGTATGGGGGCGAGATACAGGCTGGCGGGGGGCGCACATTTGGCCGCACCAGGCTCCTCAGGGCGGCGCCCAGGCTGGCGCCGGAGTCGCGGAGGAGACGCCCCAGATCGCAGGAGACCTGGCGCGCAAGGCGGGGGAGCCACAGGGGGGGGGGGGGGGGGGTTCAGAGAATTGTTCGGTTGTGTATCAGCCCCCCCCCCCCCCCCCCCCCCCAACACACACGCACACCGGCGCCGAGGTCACACGCCGCCCCACTCCCTCTCCCGCAGCTCCGTGCCGGCCATAAGCTGCCTCTGCCACCTGCCTCTTCCCTATTGATGCCCGTCCCCGGCACCAGCCCCAAGCCGCGGCCCCACCCTCGCACCTCGTCGATGTTGGGCATGAGCGCCCGCAGCATGGCAATGTCGCTGGCGGACGCCTGGACCATGCCGCCATAGTCCGCCGCCGTAGACAGCTTCTCACGCCGCTGCTGCAGCTCCGCCAGCTGCCGCACGCGCTCCCGCCGCTCAATCCACGTCGTGTCGACGCCCTCCTCCTCCACCATCTGCGCGTGCGGTGGACAGCGTGAGCGGCGCGCATGGGCCTGCCTGGGCCCGGACGCACGTCCAACATGAGGACGGCGACAATGGTGACGATGATGTGACTGGCAGGCCGCCTGATAGCCCACCCAATCGTCAGCAGTACTTTCACTGCGACCCTGTCATGACTCACACTTCCAGCAGGGCTCATCTGTCTACCCACTCTTGGGATGCGGTGATGCCCTCAAACCACCTCCAGCCCCATGCTTAGCCGCCCTCAACCCCCCCATTGTCTCTACACTGCCTGGCACTGAGGTGCTACGAGCCAGTGGTACCAATCCCATGTGCGCGGGGAGTGGTGCTGTTGATAGCGGGCCAAGCAGGGGTGCGTCCGGCATGACGAGGCGGTGGTCCCATGACAACGAGTGCAGCTGCCTCTCGCGCTGCTGCGAGCCCCAACTAAATAACGGCATGGCGCACTGATGATGCCAACCAGCTACCTCTCCCCTTTGCAATGGGCCGCAATCGACCAGATCAGCTGCTGTTGCGATAGCTTGTGCGGGACTACTGCCCGCCTCCGCTGGGCTAATCGCACTCCTTCGTGCTCCCCTATACACACACATACGCTGCCATGCACTGGGCTCCCGGGTGGAGATGGGAGCGCTCCATTGCCATGCAGCCCCCCCCCCCCCCCCCCCCCCCCCGCGCCTGCATCAGCTACATCAGCTACATGGACCCCGGCATCACCCCTGCGCGGCGCCCCCTGCGCACCTGCAGCTCCAAGGACAGCTGTTCCGTCGCCTGCAGGACGTCCTGCAGCTTGGCGGCGGTGCTGTGCCGCGGCTGCAGCACCTGCTCCAGCTGCCGCAGCAGCTCCATCGCCTGGCGTGAGCGGTGGGGCAGTGCATGGAGGGCAGGCCGCCTCGATTGAGAACACACACCTTCATGGCGAGGCAGGGAGAGGCACCGCCGACGAGGGGGGGGGGGCGGGGGCTGTGGGGTTTGGCCCCCACCTCGCGCTGGTGGCTGCCCACCGCAGGCAGCCCCTCCAGCCCGACCCCGATGGCGCTGGAGCTGGCGCTGCTGCTGGAGCGCTGCCGTGCCGCGAGACCGCCCTCTGCCGCGGCGGCCCCCTTGAAGGGCACGTCTAACATCTGCTGGAAGGGGCTCGGGATGCTACCCATTCTGGCGCCGCCGCTCGCAGCATTGGGCGCCGCTGCATGGCCAGGTGGTGCGCCTGCTGCACATGCAGGGCTGAGTCACCCGCAGAGTGGGATGCTACTCGCGAAGGGGGAGGGATCCGCCCTGGGCGCCGCCGCTGCATGGACCCATAAGGAACAGGGTGTCCGAAATCGGCTGCCCATGTAACAGGCGATGTACGCGTGCAGCCCTAGGCAGAGACAACAATGAACACACAGTGCGCGAGACGGATCCCGTAGGCCCCCCCTCCCTCCCCCAAACCCCTTGGATGGCTCAAAGCGCGGTAGGAGCGGGTGAGCATGAGGCTGGATCGCCCGGGCATGATGCCAGGGCCACGGGGGGGGGGGGGGGGGGGCTCACCCCCACCGCCGGCGTGGCCTGCCTCGCCCCGCGTGCGCGTTCCTGGCATGCTGCTATCGCCGAGTGACATGCGACCCCGTCACGTGCCTGAACAAGTGAACACTACTGCGTGGCGCGTCTGTCGGCGGGTTCAAAAGCGGACGCCGGCTTGGTCCCCGCCCGCCACTAGCGGAGGCACAGGGACGCTGTGGCAAACGGAGCTACCTGCTCACACATCATACCAAGCAGGAGCAGGTGTTGCTCCCGCGCTGGCTGGGCGGGTCAGGGCACGGCGGCGGGCTGCCTTCTCGTGGTAGTTGGTGGAGCGCGTCGTGATGAACATCCCCGCTACTACCGCTGTTAGACGACGGAGGCTGGCGGAGCGGGTGCAGCGCGAAGCGGCGCCGCCTGCTGACGCAACAAGCCGCCGCCGCTCTCGCGACTTCATTATTTTCCTATTTATTTTCTACTATTTATCTGCTATTTCGTCTGGATGATTGAATCTAGGTACCCGTACAGGTACAGGTACCGTGGTTTATTTTTTGTGAGGTTTTTCTACCAGTATGTATGTACGATATGTACCTCTACAGTTCATAATATATCGCCCTTATTTGCAGCTAGCTCATGTAACTAAATACTGTATGAGATATCAGAGGGCAGCATCAGACGATGTAATAATTAATGACCAATAAAATACATCTATTTGTACCTGTACTACTGTATCTCCATTTATGAGCTAGCAGCAGAAGGCGATATCGGAAATCACCAAAATAAAAGGCAATCAGAAAGGTCCTCTACAGCGACTGCGGGGTGGAAGCAGTAACATGAGAAGACGCAGAGTGGGCACGAGCACACGCATCAGACTTGGCCATCTGCACACCGGCAGAGAGAATGCCGCCCAGGGTACTACCATGCACGCAAGCCGAGACCCGCTGCAACTATTTAACAGCCCCCGCCGTGTGCGCGACAGGTAGGTGACGGCGGAACTCAGCAGGTTGGCTGGCGACAAAGTTTCGAAGTGCCGGGTTGACCACGAAGAAAGCAAGAGGTCGGGGCGGAAGGACCGCCAGGGAAGTTGCGCACAGCCAACAGCACCGCGAAGATGTAGACCACCGTCAAAGCGGACTTCCCGAGACGGCCGCGGTCCTCAACCACAAAAGGGTAGTACCGGTGAACACCCTGCACTGGGGCGGAAGACGCCCGGTCCGCTGCCAACTTAGCATGCTCCGCCTCGGTCGCCGCGATTCCCGGGATGCACCAGCGGGGGTCGTTGCTCCAAGTGGGGGTCGTGGAGGACACGCACGCGAAGTCGATCATGTAATCGCACGCCCCCCCCCCCCCCCCCCACCCCGCCAGCGTCAGGTCCGACGGCCGCGAGCGGTCCGCTGGGCGCAGCCCACTCGTCTCAAGGGTCAAGTCGCCGGCTCCCGAGCGGCCCCGGTCAAGCACCGCCCCCGCATCAATTGCCACAGATGCCCACAGATTCTTCAAAGCGGTATGCATGCGGTGCTTGTAGTTCGCTACGGGGCATATGGGTAGATGATCCACGATGAAATCCGTAGCGCTCCGGTTCGAGCCATCCGTAGAGCGAAGCCATAAGGGATCAATACCACACGTTGGGCCAGGGCAAGTGACAAGCGCGGAACCTCCGCGCGGGCAAAGGCCCAGTACCCGCGCATCGGCGGCCGAATAAGCAGCATGGGGAATCTTGCGGGCGGACTCGTGATCCGACTGGGAAAGCGATAGGGAGCCCGGCCCGCACGCGTTGTACATGCGCAGGGTATCAAGTCGCGAGGCCGCTGCACCAGTACGTTGGAAGCTGAGATCGAGGCGGTGGTCGGCATCAACATGTATGTAATCCTTATTACCCTTCCGCCAGTCTTCCAGTCTTGTCCGGCACACTTTTTTTTTCCGTCCCCGGGACAAGACTGGCACCAGTGAAACCCTTACTGCAGCGTCTCTACGACGGCCGTTATATTTAGGCAGCAATCCAGTTACGGAAAGCCATGAGCTAGCAGCAGAAGGCGATATCAGGAAATCACCAAAAAAAGGACAATCAGAAAGGTCCTCTACAACGACTGCGAGGTGGAAGCGGTAACTTGCAATTCATGGAACTGTAGGCAAGTGATATAGAACCGTTCTTTTAAAATTTTCTGAAAAATCGACGCATCGCTGATTCAACTGGCAAGTTACTTCATACATGGATAGTATGGTACGGGTCAACACATGGGTGGCCATGGGAACACTATCAGACCCCATACCCATAGAGCGTGGCCTCCGACAGGGATGCCCCGCTTCCCCCGTCGTATTTAATCTATTTTATTAACGATATATTCGACGGTGTAGAACATCTAGGGTGTGATGTACCAGGGTGCATCGACACATTAGCGGCAAGGCAACCACTAAGGGTGCCCGGTCAGTTACACGCGGACGACGCTGTTGGTATCACAGGCTCGTTCGATAACCTGCATGCCATGTTAGCCCACTTCTCGCGGTGGGCGGAGGACCATTTTATGGGGTTTGGGGTACTTAAGTGTGGGGTGATGGCATTAGGCCGATACTCCGACGAGACCGCATTACGTGAACAAGCTGCCCGATGGCAGCTTTGGGGGGGAACGGGTACCGGTTGTAAATGAATATAGGTACTTGGGTACGGTCATTAAGTCGGATTTAGGCATGCAACACATAGTAGACGACCGGGCTAAGAAGGGTAAATGCGCCATTGAGGCGCTCGATTCGGTATTAGTCGGTGGACGGGACATAATTCTTATTAACGTGCGTGTGTCTGTCTTTAAAACATGTGTACTGCCGGTTTTAACTTATGGGTGTGAAGTATGGGGCATGGATAGAACTAGCGGCGCAAATAAATTACAAACCGTACTCAATCAGTGCTTGCGGTGATGCCTCATTGGGGTGGGTAAAAACTCCCCTGGGGTGGCCACAGCACCGATGATGCGGGAATTGGATATTGCGTCCATAGAGGCTACGGCCGCTGCGGCACGGGCTCGGGCGTTCCTTAAAGCATCCGACTTGAATACACGTATAACCCATTTAGTAGATCAGCCAAGTCGGGCGCGGGCCTAACACGTGCACGTCGGGGACTGTGCGGTGGTTAGATCGACTAGCTAGGGCGAACGTAGGGCTAGCTGAGGGGGCGCACCTTCCACTTGAGTGGACGTCACTAGCCGCGCGCGATGCCGCTAAACTAGTAAAGGCATCGGTGTGGGCGCGTTACGAATCGTCGGCATCGTTAGCACGCAATAAAACCTGGGTTATATATGTCCAGGCGTCTTATGTGTCAAACCCGTTGCCACAGTACGGTGTGGGTGTCCCCGCGGGGCTGTGGCCGGGCTGCACATTATGATGCAATTACGCACCCGAGTATTTCCCACTGCCCGCCGATTGGCCCGGATTCATGCCATGCCTGAGCGGTTCCTGGAACACTGCCATGCATGTGGCGGAGGTGAATATGAGACTATCGAACATATGTCGGTGGAGTGCCCGCGGTGGAGGTATCACCGTCATACTTTTGGGTTGTTAGTTCCGGAGTTAAGGGATTTTATTAGTAGTCAGGTTATCGCGTCAACACCTGAGGACTTAACTGCCTTTATTTTGGGCGGGGTCCCCCCCCTCCCTTCACGGCGCCCTGGATTTTACTGGGAATGGGAAATTTTTCCAGCTATGGCGTCGGGCCCTCCCTCACGTTGCCTTTTTTGTTGCACATGTATCGCACTCCCGAAATGCTTTGCTCCGCGGGTTGGGGCTTGCCCCAACTCGCATTACTCGAATGGGCCGACGCCCAAACGGGTAGGGCGGACCTTTCGTGGTCAGTGCCGGGTATTTTGATGGCAGTGTTTTAGACGGTGATACAACAGTGTTGGAAATTCCGTCACTGGCCTTCAATTAGTCTTGAGAAATGCTTCGGCAATTTGCTTGATGACTATAACGGAGCGTCGCCTACCCAGGGCTTTCCGTAACTGGATTGCTGCCTAAACGGCCGTCGTAGAGACGCTGCAAGGGTTTCACTGGTGCCAGTCCTGTCCCGGGGTCGAAAAAAATAATGACGGGTGATTTCTCTTGCCCGATGGCTACCGTACGGGTAGCAGTAGCGGCTATGTAGTAAAAATGATTTATTATCGTTATTGTTCCGCCGCGCCAACCCATTGTTGCTTGTCTATGGGCGGGATATCTGCGCGTCTCTAGGCAGCCTGCCCGGGTGCCGCTGATGTCGTGAGACGACGCTTCCACCCAATGACCAAACCCATCACGCTGCAACCAGTCGTGATAGCCACGTTTATTATTTGCTCACCGCTCGTACGGAAGCACGCCGAGTGGGCACACCTACGGACTTTCGCGTCGCTGAACGAGGGGATGCTTGCTGCCGTCGCAGGCGCCAGCGGCCGCAGCGCGCAGTGCATCCGCCGCTGCCCGTCTCTTCGCCGGCCGAGTCGGCACGCCCCTCCCAGCAGGCGCGCACTACTGCGAGCGGGGGGGGCCGTCATGGCAGCGAGCGTGGCGGCTGATGCCGCCGCCGACGCGGCTGGCGCATTTATTGTGCGGCTGGAGCTTGAAGGGGCGCAGGATGGGCCGCTGCAGGGGCGCACCGTCGGCGTAAAGGACAACTTCGACGTGGGCGGCCCCCCTTCCGCAACTCATACTCCACAAAGAAACGCACTTTCATTTTTTTCTCTGGCAGGGTGCTAAGTGTGTCGCGCTGGGGATGTTCGCAGCTGCAAGGGTACAAAACCGGAGCAGGGAACCCCACCTGGCTGGACACGCACCCGCCCGCAACTGCCACTGCGCCGGCGGTACAGGTGACCGCACCATCCCTCACCATTCCCCGGCTGCCTCTTGATGGGAAGTGACGCCTGTGAAACACCTCGCTACGGTGCCTGCCCTAAACACCTGCACCGCCTCAGCATGACCCAGGATGGCTCTGGCTATACTGATGCCCCGGATCGTTACCTGTCATCGCATTTATGTCTTCAACCAAGAAATCTTGTGTTGTCCGGTTTGAGATGTCCTCTGTAGCAACTATTGTGGTTTTATACCTATCCCGATCAGGATTGACGGCCTGATAGATTGCAGCCAGTCTGCAATCTGACCGTTGTCAGGCAGCCATCTTCCCATCAACAGCTGGAGGCCCTCTAATCAAGGCTTCAGGCAGTCCGTCGCGTATCGGACTGATCACCCCCTCCCGCTCACCGCCGGCGGGCTGAGCAGGCCCTGCTGGACGCCGGCGCGCGTGTGGTGGGCAAGACACACATGGACGAGCTGGCGTATAGCCTCAACGGCGAGAACGCGCACTACGGCACCCCCCGAAACGCCGCAGCGCCTGGCCGCATTCCCGGCGGCTCCTCCTCCGGCTCCGCGGTGCGCCCCCTTCCCCCCTCCCCCTCCTCGAGAAGGGGGGTGCTCACAACTCGGCGGTGCTGGGGCCGGTAAAACCGGTGTACCTTGAAGGTTCCCCTTCGACCCTGGCGCTCACAATTCGGCGCGCATCGCTGGGTTCAGGCGGCCGCGGGCGGAGGGCTGGTGGACATCGGGCTGGGCTCCGACACCGCGGGCTCCGTGCGCGTCCCCGCCAGCTACAACGGGCTGCTGGGCTTCCGCCCCACGCATGCGCGCGTCTCGCTGGAGCTCGCCACCCCGCTGGCGCCCTCCTTTGACACCGCCGGCTGGTGCGCCCCCCTTCCCCTGCATCTCCTCCCGGCCCAGCAACCCCCGTCCCCTATGCCGCAAAACACCTTGCACGTACACCGCCTTCCCGTGTAGCCTATGTTGCCGGTTACACAGCCAATCACCCAGCTTCAGCTACTGCCCTTTTACCCCCCCCCCCCCCCCCCCCTCCCCCCCGCCCTCCCCCCACGCGGTGCCCCTCGTGCAGGTTTGCACGCGACGCCGCCACCCTGAAGGCCACAGGGCAGGTGCTGCTGGCAGGGTCACGATCCACGCCGCTGCCCTCCCGCGCTGGCTGGTTGCCACCGACGCATTTGACCTATCGGACGATGCCACCGCGGCAAGGCCATCTACGACGTGAAGCCCCCCCCCCCCCCCCCCGCCTTCCCAACCCTAACGTCTTACCCGTCCTCCATTCCCATCCTTCCTCATCAGGCAGCCCCTCAGCCCTCATGCCCCCCTCCCCCCCTGTCCCCCCTCCTCCCCCTCCCCACACATCAGCCTCTCCCCCCATGCCCCTGTACCATAACCGACACACACAAGCATCATGCCTCTCCCCGTCCCGTTTTCCGCTTCAAACCCCACGACAGACCTTAGCCCTCCTGTCTCCCTCACCCCCCTGTAACCCTCACACGCACACACACACAGCCAGCGGTTCCAAGGCAATGGGCGCCACCCCGCCTCACATTCCCCAACCCGCTGGCCCGCACCACTCGCGGTTAGGCGATGTCCGTCGACTTCCCGGCCGTCACAGCGGTGCTGGGGCCGCCCAAGGAGCTGGCCATCGCGTCGCTGGAGGGTGAGGGTAGCCTGGAGCAGTGGCTGGACCGTGTTCCGCGTCATCCAGGCGAGTAGCCCCCCCCCCCCCCCCCCCCCCCCCTCCTCCCGGCTACTCGCTCCGGTTGAACCGCTTGGCGCTGCACGCGCTGCGGCGCGCTTGTCTTGCGGCTGGTGGCAGCGGGTGGCTGCGGATGGACGAGGAAGGATTAGCTGTGTGTACCTAGGTACCATGCAATGAGAGAGGGACAGAAAGATCGATTGACATGTGCGCCTGTGCGCTATCAGTGTCGCAAAGGCAAGGACAGGGGACGACCCTGGGTGCCCTAGCAGAGTACAATCAATTGAATGTGTCTATAACTTTTTGGTTCGATATTATCATTTCTGTCATTCTTTTATTATGAAAGAAAGAAATAACTTGGCCTTCAGAGGGCTGCATGCTACGGGCTACAGCCGACCCCATGTGGGTTCATGCAGCCGGGCCGTACAACAGCTGGCCTATGTAGCTGTTTACCAAACTAACGGAAATTAAATTCCAGTATCAAACAACATGAACGAAATGTGTAGTCATATGGCATCATGACGTTTGTGGGCGACTGCAGCCGCCGTCCAGCCGGCACACCATGGAGGCTCAGCGCGGCCGAGATGGATAAGGGGGAAGGAGGGGGAGTGGAATACTTTCGCGCCGCCCGGGGGGCTATCAGAGCCGCAGCCGCTGACAGTGTCAGCTGTGCTGCCGGGTGCGCTCTCGCAGGCGCACGAGGTGTGGCAGGCGCACGGGGAGTGGGTGCGGGCCGCGGCGCCGGCGTTCGGGCCGGGCGTGAAGGAGCGCTTCGAGGCGGCCTCCAAGGTGACGGCGGCCGAGGTGAGGATGCGGCGGCGGCGCGAGAGAGGTGAGCGGCACTGTTGCGTTGGTAGGCGCAATGGCCTAGGGTGGCAGGAAGGGGGGGGGGGGGGGGGCTTGCTGACGCGCGGGATAGCTCAAACCTGAAACGGCTTGGCCAACATGGCCTCTAGCGTCTCAGTTGCTCTGGTCCATTCCTTGGGGAAGCGGTGCTTGCCGCACCGGCAGCAGTGGTGTACGTAGTCCGGGATGTCCAAACGCTGCGGGACTTGGCGCATCACATCCTCGGAAGCAAACAGTCTTCTTCGCGTCGGGATTGCTCTGTCAGGCGCGGCTGCCAATGGCATACCCCTGATGTTGACCCGTCCCTGTAGTCGAAGGCATTCAAATTCCTCCTACCACTTACCTCTAGGTTGACCCGTCCAGCTCATTGCCTGCCTCAACCATGGGTCATCCGCTTCCTCTCTGCGTCATCATCCCCCGCCCCCCCCTTCCTTTCGCCTATGCTCCCGCCCTCCCCCCATCAAGTTCGCATGGAAGCATTGCCACTAGCCTCTCTCCCCCCCCCCCCCCCCCCCTCTCTCTCTCTCTCTCTCTCAATCAGGCGCTGTCCTTCACGGGGGATGTCCCCCCCCCCCCGTCGTGGCATTCTCCACCGACATCTTCACTTGCTCCCCATGTCCTCTCTCCTTCCGCATCCGTGCCCCTCCTCCCTCCTTTTCCTCTTGATTTCTCTCTCCACAACCATCGAGCATTGCCAAGACAAACACACCGCTTCTGGAGGGCCGCTGGTCATCTCACCCTGGGTATGACTTTTATCCAGAAGAAGGGGCGGCTCGCGCGGCGGTTCCCTCGCAACCCCACCGCTGAGTTCGGTATCGGAGCATTCCTCACGGGCGCTGCAGTCATCGGGTCAGCTGGTGCGCGCCGGCCGGGCAGGAAGAGGTAGGGCGGTTGCTGAGAGCGGCATCAAGGGCGGCAAGTTGGGGCCTGGGGAGGAGGGGGGGGGGGGGGGGGGGGCAGCAGCTGACACCGGCGCTGCCACATCCTGCCTGTGCCAACCCCCATGTCCCCCCCCCCCCCCCCCGACAGGATCGTCGCGCACGTGCTGAGCGTTCTAGGGTCTGATGGCCTCCTCGCGCTGCCCACGTGCCCGGGCCCGGCGCCCCTGCTCAACACGCCGGTAGCCTCCCTCCCCCCACGCTCCCCCATTGCCGCCCTCGACGCCGCTCTCAGCAACCGCCCTACCTCTTACTGCCCGGTGGGACAAGGGGCTGCGGGTTCGGATGTGAGTGTGGGTGCGGGGGGGGGGGGGGGGGGGGGGGGCGCATACACGGCTGACGCACTGCTGCACACCCCCGCAGACCGCAGAGCTAGAGCTCTTCCGCCGGCGCCTCCTCAGCTTGAGCGCGCTCCGCACCCCTGCTGCCTGCCCCAGGTGCGGCCGCTACAAAGGACTTGCCGCCCCCCCCCCCCCCCCCCCAAGACACACACACACACACACACTCCACCTGCCTGCGGGGGCTGCATGGCGCCACCCGCTACCCATCCAGCCTCACATCTCTCCGCCTTGATGCCGGTCCTCAGAGCATAGAGGTCAGCGTGAGGAGAGAGCTGGGGCGGGGGAGCGTTGGCCCTCTCCTGTACAAGTGTCGATGCACCTGCCAAGCGCCTGCAGCGCAAGCCTCAAATTAGGCCGGTTGCATGCCAATGGCTGCAAGTTATAAAAGGATTTAACATACCTTAGCGGCAGCTTTGCCTACCTATGTTTCATCCCCTCTAATGCAAGTAGGGCAAGTTCTCATTACCATGTCGGGACTCCTAGCTCCTTTCCCTGTATCCGCCAATCTCGTTTTGACTGCCGCCTAGTCTCGCATGCAATGAAAAGTACTTTCGCTTATAGCTGGTCCTCTGTTATAGTTCCAAGCCTTGCCTTGCCCCACCGGGCGCAATGGTTACTTCCATGAGGCTACCCCCCGTCCAGCTCTCGCCCCCCTCCCCTTCCCCCCTGACATGTTGCGGCAGCAGACATAAGGAAAAACCGCGTCCCAGACACGCCTTGCTGAACACCCCCCTTCCCGCCCCGCCCCGCCTTGCAGGTGACTCTTCCGATCGCCGAGGTGGATGGCTGCCCTGTGGGGCTGAGCCTCATCGGGCCGCGCGGCACGGATGAGGCGCTGCTGGAGGTGGCGGAGGCGCTGATGGCGGCCATGCCGGCGGCGCGCGGGGCGGCGTCCGCCTGAGCAGGAGACAACCACAAATACACTCTATCCCTTCATCTCCTCCTCATCTTCGCACGTAAGGGCTGCTCAG
>VCJN01001090.1:0-99781 GCA_006384855.1 Tetraselmis striata | reverse complement strand
AAAGGGACACTCAGTTACATCGCCCTCTCCCGATGGGGCTGCTGCATGCCGCAAGCGGCTGGCCCGCACCGTTGGCGTCCCGCGGGAACCATTTCATCACTTCCCGGGAACCATTTCATCAAGTTACTTATGCTTGGTTTTGGGGACACGGTGCATCGCTTCCGCTCCACACACCAGCACATGCGCACCGATGGGTCACTCTCTCATCACCGGTGTGCTTTTGTTATGCGTGCATGTCGCTCGTGGCTTGCCCGCATCACTAACGGCGTCCCGCGGGAACCATTTCATCACTTCCCGGGTACCATTTCATCAAGTTGCTTGAGCTTGGTTTCGGAGCCACCGCGCGTCGCTTCCAGTCGGACCACCAAGACATTCCGCACCAATGGGCCACTAATTTGCATCGCCCTCTCCCGATGGGGCTGCTGCATGCCGCAAGCGGCTGGCCCGCACCGTTGGCGTCCCGCGGGAACCATTTCATCACTTCCCGGGAACCATTTCATCAAGTTGCTTGTGCTTTGTAATGGAGACACGGTGCATCGCTTCCGCTCCACACACCAGCACATGCGCACCGATGGGTCACTCTCTTGCATCACCGGTGTACTTTTGTTATGCGTGCATGTCGCTCGTGGCTTGCCCGCATCACTAAAGGCGTCCCGCGGGAACCATTTCATCACTTCCCGGGTACCATTTCATCAAGTTGCTTGAGCTTGGTTTCGGAGCCACCGCGCGTCGCTTCCAGTCGGCCCACCAAGACATTCCGCACCAATGGGACACTTATTTGCATCGCCCTCTCCCGATGGGGCTGCTGCATGCCGCAAGCGGCTGGCCCGCACCGTTGGCGTCCCGCGGGAACCATTTCGTCACTTCCCGGGAACCATTTCATCAAGTTGCTTGTGCTTGGTTTTGGGGACACGGTGCATCGTTTCCGCTCCACACACCAGCACATCCGCACCGATGGGTCACTCTCTTGCATCACCGGTGTACTTTTGTTATGCGTGCATGTCGCTCGTGGCTTGCCCGCATCTATCACTAAAGGCGTCCCGCGGGAACCATTCCATCACTTCCCGGGTACCATTTCATCAAGTTGCTTGAGCTTGGTTTCGGAGCCACCGCGCGTCGCTTCCGGTCGGCCCACCAAGACAATGCCGCACCAAAGGGACACTCAGTTACATCGCCCTCTCCCGATGGGGCTGCTGCATGCCGCAAGCGGCTGGCCCGCACCGTTGGCGTCCCGCGGGAACCATTTCGTCACTTCCCGGGAACCATTTCATCAAGTTACTTATGCTTGGTTTTGGAGACACGGTGCATCGCTTCCGCTCCACACACCAGCACATGCGCACCGATGGGTCACTCTCTTACATCGCCGGTGTGCTTTTGTTATGCGTGCATGTCGCTTGTGGCTAGCCCGCACCGTTGGCGTCCCGCGGGAATCATTTCGTCACTTCCCGGGGACCATTTCACCAAAGCAAGTTTCTACTATTTTTGGTTTTGGAGGCACGCCGCATCGCTTCTGCCCCACACACCAGCACATGCGCAGCAATGGGCCACTAATTTGCATCGCCGGCGTGCGGAGAGTGTCGGGTGTATGTCTTTGTGGCTGTCTAAGTGGCTGTCAACGTGGCTTGCCCGCCCCCCCAGGGCGTGCCGTGGGAACCATGTCATCACTTCACCCAGCACATCTGGCCCAAGGAATCGCCATCTGCGTCTTTGGCGTGCTGGTGTGGCGGGTGCATGTCGCTTGTGGCTTGTCCGCATCACTATAGGCGTCCCGCAGCACCATTGCATAAATTCCCGAGAACCGTTTCATCATGTTGCTTGTGCTTGGTTTCTCAGCAACCGCGCATCGCGTCTGCTCGGCACACCAGCACATCCGCACCAACGGTTAAGTCATTGCATGGTCTTGTGCTGATGGGGCAGGTGGATGTCGCAAGTGATGCCTGGCCCGCACCGTCGGCGTGCCGTGGGAACCATATTATCACTTCCTAGGAACCATTACATCACGCCATCATGCACGATTATGGAGCCACCAAAACGGTTATGCTCTGCACACAAGCACACCCGCACCACGGAATCTGCCATTGCATTGCTGGTGTGCCATGAGGCATAATTTGCACCACGTTGACATGCAGCCCGATCCATCGCTTATTTGTTCGCTTATTTGCTTTTTATTTGATCTTATTACATAGGTGTATCTGCACGTTATTGTTTCATTATTGTTTCACTGCATGTGCCACATGTAGAGGGACATGGTCACAGGTCTCCAGTCTATCCTTCAGCCAGGCCTGCGTGAACACAGATCATATCTGGTGTAAGCAACAGTATCAAACACAATCAGGACGCAACATCGCCAAGGCATTGTCAAAAACTAATCCCACCTTATTTTCCTTGGGGTACATCTGCGACAATTCTGCGAAGAGATATTCTCCGGGGACTTGCATGTGCACATAAAGGCAATCGAGGCAAAAACCGAGTCCGGAACCACACTCGCATGTCTTGAGCTTTGCCGACAAGCCGCACAGCCCACATATACCTTTCTTCCCCGCTTCTTCAGATGTGTTGTGAGTCGGGTGGTGCGCAGGGATGTAAGCAAAATCAGGGCAGAAATCAAGAATGACAGTCAGAAGTATAACTCCATATTCCACATGTACAGCAATTCGTAAATGAATCTTGCCATTATGTGCTGTGAACATAGGATACCATAGCTCGATCTTCCAGCTGCATAGCATTTGATCCAAACTGTTTCTTCCCAATGCGGGCTGGTTTTCCAGAGTGCCTATGAGCTCCAGAGGGGTTGGGAGGCCAGGGCGTCTCGCATACGGCATCCACCTAAAAATATCCCATCGAGAGAGGAAGGAACGTCAGCAGACTCAATATATGTTTAGTATCTAGATACTTATGAGGCATATCCGCCATATAATGAAGATGGTTCGTTAGTACCTGAGCCAGAGTGCCACCATTTGCACGAGAACGCTTTGCATTCCGGGCATGCGCAACTTAGGGTCGCTCGCTCGCAACACAGCAACAAGCAGCACACGAGCTCTCCAAAGCCAGGCGCAAAGGGCACAGGCAGGCGACGTCAAGGAGACCGAACATCCGCAGGCACCCGAGAGAGTAGACATACCTGCAGCCACAGTATCATCATGGTCAGCCCCACCACTCCCAGCGTGGTGTTGCTTCCAACCCCCTTCCCCTGCTTCCGGAAGTAGATGAAGGCAACATAAGGCGATCCGTTTCCTGGGGTACCTCGACGCCCCCCCCCCCCCCCCCCCCCCCCCCCCCCTTGGCCGGTATCACAATCGACATTCGCGGGCGAAACGGATAGGGGGGGGGGGTTACGGTTACCGGCCGTTGTAGTCCAGTTGGGCAGCGCGGGGCGGAGACGAGCGAGTAGTGGCGAATGGGTGGCGAAAAGTGTACCACAAATAGGGCGGACGGGGCCCTGCTTCCGGCGGGCGCCGTCCTCATCGGGCCGCCTCCGCGGACCTCCTGCAAGTGCTCTTGGCGGGCCATTCTGCGCGGCTTAACACCAGGAACGAGTCTCGAACTTACAAGCGGCTATATTCGGGATTTGTGCGCCAGAATTTAGCGAAATCTGCCGTAATATATTGTAAACACAACCAGTCGCAGTATAGACGTATAGTACATCGTAAACGATGAGTGTTAATATATTATAGTATCATATATCATATATGATATCGCCTTCTGCTGCTAGCTCATGTAAGTATATATCATACCGGGGGTAATACCAGGGGTATTATTTCAGGGGTACCCGGGTACCCTGATATTACCTTTGCACGAGCACAGCAACCGGCCGCGAAGTTCTACCGGGGACAGTACAGGTACCCAGTCACAATATCGAAGCATAGAAGTCACCAGAATGGCGCCACTAACTCTTATCACTGCGCGCCGTCCGCCATCAACCCCCCCCCCCCCCCCCCCCCCCCCCCCGCGCCCCCCTCCTTGGCCGCAAGACCACCCGTACACACTCGCGAACGCCAGAGGCAGTACCCTTCCACCGCGGCGCCGGCATGTCGTCCTCCGGCGCCACCGGGAGGGTGGAAGGTGGCAAAAGCGCCGGGAAACACTTCAGAAGGCAGTGCCCGACATGCCAGGAGGTGTTGATCAACCCAGGCGGCGCAAAAAAGTGCCCCAAATGCGCAGCCGTTTGGGTTCCCGCGTCCTCCGGGAAGAAACGAGCGGTACAGCAACACCAAGCCGGAACTTCGACACGCGTCCTTCCGAAGCCTAAGGGAGAGCTTGCCGGTATGCGCAAGAAGATGAAGGACCTACACGACAAGGTGCATCGATGCATATGCCCCGAAACCCCTCATTAAACGGTTTTCAGTTGGTCTGTGGCCTGACACCAACGTCTACCACGTCCCAGGTTCGTGCGATGTCAAGCGATGGGTTCCATGTTATGGTGGCTGGCTTTGCCGTGGTAGAGGAGGGAGCGAAGGAAGGCAAGGGAACCGTGGATGAAGCACTCACCAATCTTTGGGTTGAAAGCTGGGTGCCAAAGACAATGAAGCCTACGGCACCACCAGGGTTGTCTTGTGACTGCGCGGTCATGGTTGGGTTTGGAACGGAAGCTGTGCAAATTGCGTACGGTGGCGTGGAGATGCACACTCCTAAAAGCGCCAAGTTCCCCCGCGCGAGGTTTTCACGCTGTGACAAAGCAACTCCCCACGCGGGTTTCCCATTTGCTGGGGCGGAGCTGCTGACAGCAGCGAGGGACCTTTTTATTAAGGAGAAGGAGCAGCAGAAGCAGGAGCGTGAGCATGAGGAGCGTGTCTGCAAAACCAACAACATCTCGGCTACAGCCCATGTACGATGAGATTGCATGTTTTGTGGCCACGATATTTGCATGCATGGGTGTGCAATATCCACTCACCTCCTCCTGGGACCAATGCGCAGGGACTTGCCAACCCATCAACCGGAGTGGACCCCAACCACCCCCAGGCCGTGACCATCGCTGAAGAGCTCATTTCATCGCATCACAAGGCTGTGGGTGAAGGACTGGCTGGAATCGGCGTGACAACGCGTGGGCTGTTGAACCTTTACTCGGGGTTCCAGCTGCAAGAGTTTCTAGAGTACCTGCACAAGACTTTGAATGTTTCCATGGGGGAGGCATCATTGTTCGCTGGGGCACTCCGCACGGCTTTGCTTTTGTCCCGACCCAGTCCACGGTCCTGAACCCCCTCTCCCATATTAGATAGGGCCACGGACTCCACAAACGCCGAACACAACATTAGCCCGTCCGTGCTGCTGATCCATCCATACTCCATGCTGCTCCGAAACCCTCGTTACATCTATTCCCCGCAGCATAATTCGCTGGCCCACACCCGGCTGCCCCATGTGCTGGCAAAACCATTGCAGACCAAACCATGGCAGTGCCCTGTAGGAAATGTAAGCAACACTTGCTGCGATTTTGAGCTCAATCCGCGACGATCGGTGCCCCCGCATTCATATATGTGGTGTACATTTGTCACATCATATCCCCATCGTTGATATAACATCACGCGTCTGGAATATTTCAACCGCATTCTTCGTGGGTGCATAGCGCGGTTGGATTGTTAAGGCAGGGCGGCGGCGGCGCGGGCGGCACGGACCTCTACCCACAGTCACCTCACCTTACCCCTCCCTCATGTTTCCCACCAAGTGTCCGTTGATGTGGCTATCGGCCCCAAGCTTGTATCAAACTTACACATCCTGGTCAGAAATCATTCCGCATCAACAACAATTGCTACGGCACGGCGCACCCATTCACTACCAACTCAGGAATTGGGCCCCATCTCCGCTATCATCTACATCATCAAGGACACGTGCCCGCCGCCTCTTCAGCCGTGTCTATATCCACCTACATCCCCGCCGCTTTCATCAACCACTACACCACGTGCACATGGCCTTGCCTTGCTGCAGCCGCAAGTAACCCAGAACCCATTGGAACTCCAGCGGCACGTGCAAACTGCAAGAAATGCAAGTCCCCTGACAGCTCAAGTTGCTTCCAGCAGTCGTGCAGCAATTCTAGATTCCAAATGTTGAGGCCGCGATGGATGCCCCATGTTTTGGTTGCCCCCTGCCTGGCGCTAAGTCCATCGCATAGTCCAGAGCCACAAAACCACATCCATAACTTAAGCCACATCCAGTTCAATTCATGGATGTGTCCCCCTTCTGCAGCACAGGCTGAAGGGTAGTCATCGGGTACCAAGCTGTTGATGGGGGCACAGTACGCAACTCTGCATGCTCTGCGCCGGCCTCACCAATGAGTATTTGATGCTCATATGAAAATAGCTCTAAACATGCGTAGCAACTGACTATACCCATCTCATCAACAAATGCAAAAGGGATTGCAGCATGCTATCGTAGAAAACTCTGTAGCGTGACATGAGGCAGTGCCCAGAGCTTCCCGGGTGATTTCAACCACTCAAGCACATCAACATGACCCGCTCACGCAGCTGCAACCACCAAGTAAGAAAGGTCGTGCCCCTGCCGAGGGTAATCTCCCTGAAAGTCCGTACAAGCCCTCCGATAGCAGGGACGGTCGTATAGCGTGCGCTCAACTATCCGAGGATGACCCGCCGACGGGCCATCAGTTAATGCAATAGGCCGCGACTCATCACATCGCCCACCAGACATAGGGCCACGCCCTGCCAGTATCGGCGTGGGGCGTATCGGCCTTCCCATGTGTGGTAGGGGCGCACTCTTTCCGACGACTGACACCCGCCGCGGCCCTTCCCCCGCGTGGGAAGTGCCGTCCGGGCCCTTGGAAAACAGCCACATGCCAACCGACATCCCCACCCCCACCGGCTGGTAGGTAGCTCCACTCCCGCGGGCAGCGACCACACGCACCGCGCAGTATGCGCCGATCCACCCACGCTTTCCCCAGCGACAAGTCGGAAAATACTGCGCACGAGGCGTGGTTGACCCGCCGACGGGCCATCAGTTGACGCAATAGGCCGCGACTCCCCACATCGGCCACCAGATATATGCCCATACGTATGGGCTAATCAAAAGTTTGTGACTGCTGTCCGCGCGTGCGTGATGCCGAGATGCGGGGAGGAGGTCGGCAGGTCGTAAGCGCCACGGATACCATCACACCACGGACCTACACACGCGCCGTCCGATAAGTCCCCCCCGCCCCCCCCCCCCCCCCCCCCCCCCCCCCCCCGAAACCCGCGAACACAATCCATATTGGTAGACAGGCTAGACACTGGAAGACGAAGGGGAAGAAGGGGGGGTGCTTACAGATACTGGCAAAGATTGAATAGTTTCAGCAGGGCGGTGCGGAAATGGGTCCTGGACTCGCCGAGCCGGCAGTGCTGCGCTGACGGGCCATCAGTTGACGCAACAGGCCGCGACTCCCCATATCACCCATCAGACATACGCCCATGCGTATGGGCGTTTCAAAAGTTTGTGACTGCTTGCCCGCGCGTCCGTGATGCCGAGGTGCGGGTGGGAGGTCGGCAGGTCGTCGGCGCCATGTCAGCGCTACGGACATTTCGTGCCTACACACGCCATCCGAGCCCCCCCCCCCCCCCCCCCCCCCCCCCCCCCCGCCCCCCCGGCCAGCCCCCCTCCGAACACAGTCGAAAGTGTTGGATACTGGAAGACGAATGGGGAGACGGGAGGGGGGGGCTTACGGATACTGGAAACGGATGTGGTTAAATCACCGCGGGGCGGGGATGGGTCCGCCTGGAGAGGCCCGGCGGGCAGTGGTACGCCGGCGCGGCACAGGCGGGGCCGAGTAGACCGGGCGGGTTGCATCCGCGGACGCACTATGGGGTCACCGGACTACAGTACATCGACACACCGGGCGGGGAGGGCATGTAACAAGATGATCATGGTCGACCACAAGGTGCGGTCACCTTGTTAGCAACGTGCGGTCACCTTGCTAGCAACGTGCGATCACCTTGTTAACTTACCTTGTCTACCTTGTTAGCTTACGCCCGGGACCGGCATCCAACAAGACGATAATCTTGATTAGCTGTGAGGTCTGTCTGACTTACTTCTGTCGGGAGTGATCTTTCACACAAACTTGTCCAATACTCCTTTGCCCCCCCCCCCCCCCCCCCCCCCCCCTCCATCCCACCCCCGTGAAGACGCGCCTGCACACCACCGCCCGTGCCGTGACGATGAGCGCTGCCACGCGCCTCGTTATTCATCATCGCGCGCGCGAACCTTATACGCCGAGTACCAGTACCCGTACCCGCGCGCGCATCTCACCCGCTGATGCGCGCCGGGCGACGAGAAAGACATTTGCGCGCGCAGCGCGCTCTATCACCCAGCAGCACGCCGCGCGCGGGCAGTGCGCGGGCGCCGGGCATCTCGCTCGAGCCGAGAGGATGATGCTGCTGATCGTCACAAAGCCACAGGGGGGGGGGGGGGGGGGGGGGGCGCTTACAGTGCTGCTGCCTAGCGCCACTTCTGCGGCATCGACATACACCTCAGGAATATTCTCTCAGCGCTGCCGGTGGCACCGGAGACAGTGGGCACCGTTACCGGAGTCGCGCGTTAGTTAGGGTGATTGCCGCAGCTGCTCCGAAACCACTCGCCGGCAAGTCCCAGCACAAGCGCTGCCGGTACCCGCCGAAGGCGAGCAACCCGCGCGCTGCAGGCGATGCTTCGAGCGGAGCGCGTAACTCGAGATAGCAGCACAGGGGTGCGCGAACGCTCTTCACCATCCCTACCTAGGCCCTGTGTTCTCCCAAAGACACCAAGGTTCCGCTCCCTGATAGCGCTCCTTCCCTTTTATTAGTCGGTCCTCCTGGTACCTTGGTATTAGTTGTGTCCTTTCCGCGGTTCTCGCACTTTCTCTCCTGTGCGACTTCCCATAGCCATTATTAGAGTCAACATGGTGATATTCGTACCGATGTGGACTACTATACTTCCCTGCCTCATAAACCAATACGTCAGTCCACACAGAACAATGCCTCTCTGCCCCCTGTGTCTTCGATGAACTCCTCTCAGAAGTTGCCTCACTTGTCGCTTAAAACATTTGGAAAATGGCGCAGCCTGTCGCACTGCCTCGGCTAGACCCCCCCCCCCCCTTCTTACCTGCTGTAACACCACACACTATGTACTTCGCCGTTTCGATGTACATCTGCTCCTCTTTTCTTGCTCATCCTGGGGCTGCCATGCACATAGAAACGCTACTTGAGCACGGCAGCGCGCACCTCCCAGGCCCAGTATTGGGCTCTGATGTCCAACACCTGATGTTGCACTTGTGACACGGCGATTCAAACACTTTTTTATGGACGAAGGATGGCAAACGAGTGCAGGAGGGGAAAGACGATCTGGCCCACAGGCAGCTGATGGCACTGCGCTGTCTGATGTCTGCCTGGGGATTGGCTGCAGGTGCAGCTCCTCAGTGGTTACGGCAACCGGCGTGGCTACGCTTTGGCTTCGCTGCTCCGGCGTCATCCAGGCCGACTGGCACCACCGCAACGACGTACCCTCTGCTGCGGCCTCGCGATGGCGAGCGCAGAGGCGCCTCGCCGCCGCCGCATCGTCACCGGCATGGTACAGCGCAAGGCGGAGGGCGCGGGGGAGGCGGCATGGCAGCTGCTGCTGTTGCAGCGGTCGCAGGAGGTGCGCAGCTACCAGGGCCGCTGGGCGTGCGTGAGCGGCGCGGTGGAAGCCGGCGAGCAGCCCGAGGCGGCCATGTGGCGCGAGATGGCGGAGGAGACGGGCTGGGCGGCTGGGCGCGACCTGGAGCTGGTGCGCGCGGGCTTGCCGATTGACGTGGATGACGCGCCGGCGGGGGCCGGGAAGGTCTACTCCTTCCGTGTGCACCCGTTCCTGTTCCGCCTGCAGCCGGACACGGCGCGACCGGCGCCCATGCTGGACTGGGAGCACACCGGGTTTCAGTGGCTGAACCCGGATGCGCTCAAGTTCATGGAGGGCGCCGGGGAGACGGTGCCGCGGCTGCACGACACACTGCTGCGTGTGTGGGATCCGCTGGCAGCGGTGGCGGGGCCCGAGGTGCTGCGGGCCCGCGCTGCCGCGCTGCTCGTGGACCAAACCCGCGGCGCGTCGGAGCTGGCGCACGAGGCGGTCGCGCTGGTGCTGGCGGGCGCGCAAGCCGAGAGCGTTGCCGCGCTGCGGCCCACCATGGTCCCGCTGGTCAACGCTGCGCGGCAGGCGGGCGAGCCCGGTGGGGGGCGCGTTCCTGCGGCGCTGGACGCTGCTCTGGAGGAGGCGGTGGTGGCCGCCGCGGCTGCGCTTGCGCGATGCAGTTCCATTGCGACGCTGAGCCGCTCCTCGAGCGTCATGGGCGCCGTGCGCCGCCTGGTGGCCTCTGGCGACTCCTCCCTTCACACGGTGTTCGTCAGCGAGTCGCTCCCGGGCGGCGAGGGCGTCGCCGCGGCGAAGATGATGGCAGTGGACACTGGCGCGCAACTCCTGCAGGGGACTCGTCATGCCGAGTCAGGAGGGGGCGGCAACAGCCTCACGGTGGCGCTGCTGACGGACGAGAGGCTGGAGCAACTGCTGGCGGACGGGGGCGCGGACGCGCTAGTGCTGGGCGCCGATGCAGTGTTGTCGGACGGCAGCGTGGTGAATAAGGTAGGCAGCGCCCGCCTGGCGCGCGCCTGCAGGCGGGCAACACCGCCGGTGGCATTGGTGGTGGTCGCTGATCAATTCAAGACCTGGGACGACACGGTCCCGCCCTGCCTGGAGGCCGCCTTTGAAGTGGTCCCCGCCGACCTTGTGACGGAGCTGGTTGGCGTGAGCTCACCGCCGTCCGCGTAGCTACCTTGCATATGGCCATGTCAACACGGTCGGGCAGCAGATAGACGCGTCGTTGGTCGCTGTCACACTAGTGCTTCACACATGAGTAGCAATGCTAAGCAAATAGCGCATTCAGGTGCAGGGACTGGAGGTTAGTGTGCTTGTGCGCGGGGCGGCGTGCGAGGTTGGGTGTATTGCGCCAGGCGCTACCATTCAAGTCTTTGGGGTCCCTAGCCAGCACCTATACAAACCAGCTCGCACTCAGCACCAAATGATTAAATGCCGGCATAGGTCAGACAACGTGCGCATTCGTGGCCGGACAACATCATGACGCTGTAGGGGGCGGGTGCGATGAATGCACGCGCTTCACATCGCGCTCATAGAGCGGTACTCCTTTAGCCTTCTGGTGTCCGAGACCACCATCATTAGGGTCAGTTTTGCAGTGTCGGCGGTCGGCTCCTAATTGCCCCTCTTTGCGAGTTTCATGTTAGCTAGGGAGGGACGGCATGTCGTCCAAGCTGAAACATCCTAGTGCGCCTATCCGGTATGCGCTCAAGATCTTCTGCGCCATGGCCTGATGTGCAGGACACAACAAGGTACAATCCACATGAGTACAGGATGCCAAGCGAAACAAACGATCGTGAAACTTGTACCGAGGTGCACATGCTTGCGGGGTCGTCCAATACATGCCATGCCGGCAATATGGATGGACCCAGGGGATTAGGGAGCCACGGAGCTCCCAATGGGCTCTAGCAGTGTGGCAGGACTTCATCAACACACCTCAACCAAGCATGGTCTCAATGGCAATGCACCCGCCCGACAATTGCCCCACACTGCCCCCATGAAATGACAGAGAGGGACCTCACCTGGCGCTGAGACACGCTCTGCTCGTTACCGAGGCCCAGCTTGGCGAGCAGCGTGTCCAAAGCATCGGTAGATAACGTGCAGTGCGCCGCGCCCGCCTCCTCACCTCTGCCAACCTCGTGCACCAGGTGGCTGGCGTCTATACCAGCAGCAAACTCCCTGCAATGTAGAGAAATCCGCTGTCATCACTTCCGAGCGCAGTTTCGCATGGCGCATAACCCAGGCCCCATGGTAACATTTAAACCGCTTCACAAATCATCGGCGTAACTCTCCACACATCATTGCAGAACATTCAGAGCCAAGGCACCGGTCAACGCCACTTATGCAGAAGTATGGTTTGCACCGGGTCTTGCCTGACTGTACGGACAATGCTACTGGACGATTCCTTCCTTCTCATGCCACTCTTGCGTATGGCTAGGCGCCCGATGAGGTACCTCACCAGCTCCGCCTCCCCCACCATCGAGTCCTTGAACGCGGCTGGGTGTGGCGGTCCGCGTGGTGTTTCAGTCCCCAAAGCTCCTCCTCCGAAGAGGAGCCACGCTGCCATCGCATGCACCCACGGGTGCCTAAACCCCTTACCAGTCAGCCCCAGCCGTAGAGCGGCCTCATAGGATGCCAAGGAAGGCTGCATCACTCCAGGCGTGTCCAGGATGTGCAGCGACGGGTCGGATCCCACCTGCCGCCCGTAGACAGTCCATCAAGACAATGCCAGCCTTTCCATGGCCAGCATACTGGTGCTCGTAATAATGAAATACGGTAGCATGTGCAGGGTGGCATGTGCGCCGCACCTTGAAGCCTGACAACTGCCGCGTCACGCCTGGCGTCGGCCCGGTCTTCGCGCTCCCCATCCCTCGCTGCCGCATGGGGCTCTCTTCTATTCGCGCAACGACACGGCAGCGGTTATCGCATGTAGGCAGGCAGGCACTTGGATGCAAAAAGGAGTATTGCAGTATGCCGACATGCCCTTTGCCCGACAGCATCAACAGCATAGCCATTTGGCCCCATGGCAACCGTGGCGGTGGCGTGGGCGCACTCGATCGTGGCGCCACTTGCCGGAACCGGTTGATCAGGGACGACTTCCCCGTGTTCGGCAGCCCGACAACCATCATGAGCTGGCTCACCGCGCTGGACTCCTGCTTCAACCACCCCCGGCATCCCTCCAGCAGCTGCGAGCAATGGAGCATCCAGCAGCGCAGACAACAGCGGTCACTTGGGTGCACTGCCTTGCGCCACTTAGCCACGGCAGCCAGGGAGCAGGGCGCCCTTACCTTTCGGACGGAGGCAGCATCCTGCGCGCATGTGAAGAAAACCCGCTGCCTGTTCACCCCCTCGAAGTGCCGCAGAATTTTCTACCACAGGGCGTGTCAGCATCGGTGACACCAACAAATATATTCACCCGGTATATCGAAGGGCGTCAAAATGACTCAGTAGCGGAGTCCACTGGCGCTGCTCACCTTTTGTTCCTGGACATCGGCCAGGTCCGACTTGTTGAGCACCAGCACCCGTCGCTTGTTGGTGAGCAGCGTGTCCAGCTCGGGGTTGGCCGCGGAGAAGGGCACCCGCGCGTCGCGCACCTCCATCACTAGGTCCACCGACTTCAGCTGCCGGTGCATCTCCTTCAGCGCTTTGTGCATGTGCCCAGGGAACCAGCTTATTCGGCCCGCCATTGCGGCGGTCGCTCTGGCAGTGACTGTATCGCGTAGCCCCCTGGGCGGTACGCAGGTTTAATCTTGTGTGAACTGGGGTGGGCTTTGTGCAGATACAAGGTCGCTGACAGCGATCGGAGTGGAGTATCAGCCGAGCAGGTGAGGTCTCATTGAGCGAGTGTTGTTACGAGGAGCTCGTTAGTCAAGCGTCAGTCAAGCAGCATCAACCGCAGCTAAACTTGGGAAGGGAACTTGAAGCGGTGCAACGTGACGCTGCTTTGGAACGCGCTGTTATCTGTGCTATCTGGTATCGATGGGCATCGATCGCATATCAATCCTGACGACAGGTGTTGGCGGGGGGGGGGGGGGGGGGGGGGGGGGGGGTAGTAACTGTTTTTTTCCTCTTCGCCCGCGTTGTCGCCGCATTATTCTTTTTTAAATAGGCGGCCCCGCCGCCCGGCGCCGTCGTCCACCGTCGTCAGAGGAGGGCTTAATATGTAATCGTCATGCGCTCAGTTGGTCGCTACTATGAATATCATAAATCATGTGAGGGATAATGTTCTATTTGATTTATCTCTCGGAATCTGCGCTTACTTGAATAACAGCGACGAATTGCGATGTCAATGGCGAATTAACGATGTAATATTTTAAAATCAATGCCACACGACCGCCTGGTAAAAGTAAAAGTTCGCCCCGGGACATCGGCCGAAGCCGCCCCAGCACTTGACCTCTTGCGCCAACTGCAGTCGTACCGGGTAGGACTGACCCGAGCACCTGTCCGGACTCGACCGCCTGGCGTTCGTCGCGGGGTACACGTCCGAAAGCTACGGACCGGAGTTCGCGCCCCAAAACTCGCGCGTCGTCATCCACAACTGGCTCTCGGCCAACGAGCGCAAGCTGATCGACGGCACGCCGTCCGACCGGACGCGCCCCCTCGTCCTATCGGTGGGCGTCGTCGCCAAGCACAAGGGGCAGCCGCACCTGGCTTGGCTCGCGCGCTGCGCAAGCTGCGCGAATCCCACCCGGACTACCGCCTGCTGGTGGTCGGCCACGTCTACGACCATGAATACGCGCGGAGCGTCAAGGGGGTCGACCCCGAGGGAGTCGAGATCGCCGGGCCGATGGACCACGCCGAGGTCATCCGGCTGATGCGCTCGTGCCGGGTGTTTCTGCACGGCTCACCCATGGAGAGCTGCTGCCTCTCCATCATGGAGGCCATGTACTGCGGGTGCCCCGTGGTGGCCACCCGCGTGGGCGGGATCCCGGAGGAGATCACAGAGGGCGTCGACGGCTTTCTGTACGACTACGACGACGACGACGCCTGCGCGGCGCTCCTCGACAAGCTGGCGCGCAGCGAGCCGATGCGCGAGGAGCTGGGCGCCGCGGCTCGGCGGTCGGTGATGCAGCACTTTCTGGAGGACGAGTACAGGAGGTTCGGCAAACAGGCCGCGCGCGACGTTCACCCAGAGCAGCTTCGATCTAAGCGGCGGCTCGACGAACGCCTCCTCGACGCCCACGTTCCCGGCGGGATTCTTCACCGTCGTGTGGCTGGTGAAGGACGGGAGGGTGCCGTCGTGGGGGACCTCGGTGACCGGACTCCTCATGCGGTGCAACCGCCTCGGCGACGAGTCCCTCGATATCGTCAGGAGGGCCATGGCCGAGGGCTGCCCCGTCACGAGCGCCGCGTACTCGTCCTCCAGAACAATTTGAAATCGAAACAATTTGTGCTGACTGGAGCAAGTGTCTCGCTCGCTCTCTCGATGGCGGCGAAGAAACCCGGCCGCGCGTTCGATATCGACCGGGCTCTGGTCATCGTCGCGGCCATCGCGATCGCCTTCCTCGTCCTATGCGGTCTGGCGCGGGCGTTCCGGACAAAGCGTCCGGTCGCCCCCAAGCGCGACTACTGGGTCAAGACGGACGACAAACACATTTCCAACGCGGGGGGGTGCTCCATGCCGGGAACCCGGGCGAGCGGCAAGGGGTCGTGCGCCGACAACCCCAACATGGCGCCCGTGCTGGAGGCCTCGTTCAACGGCGTCCAGATAATCAAGCAGAGCCTGCTGCTGGAAGACCACCTCAACAAAGAGGAGACCAGGTGTACCAACTAGGATGCTCTTGTACGGCGTGAGCGGCGACATGTAGGTGCTCACGAACTGCTGGACGGGCTGCAGCTTGAACGGCGCGGCCGCGTCGCACCCCGTGCGGGACTCCGCCATCGCGGTCGATGATTTCCAGATGATCGGCGAGAAAAAAAGAATCTGAAATGACACTTGACAACATCTTTACGCGGTCGGATTCCGGGGTTCTTTGGCCCCTGTCTGGGCGTCCGGGGGCGCATCGAGGTGCGGGCGGATCCGCCGGGCCGCAGGAACCAACAGGAACCAATAGCCCGTAGACCATTGCCTCATTCGAACCCCGAAGGGCTAAACCGGGTAAACCCATGGCATGGCATGACACGCCGGGACGATATTGCCGAAATACTACATCGACCAAGAATCGACCCCGGGACCTCTTGCGTAGGAGACAACCGCTCAACAAAGCGGACAAGGGATGTACCGGGTACTTTCATCCCCTCGTCCCGATATGGATTTTGGCATACTAAAGTATTCTACATCAGTGCTTATTTTTAAAACATATGCGCAATAAAAGCAGTACTTAAAGCAATTGTGAAAGTACTTTCATCCTCGTGCGTCTCAATTATAAAAAATATAAAGTAGAATTGTTGCAAACGTCCGGAATCCTCCGCTCGTAGCGTGCCTATACAAGTTGTACATGGTCGCGACCTGCGGGTGATGAGCCGGACTTTACCCAAAGCAATATAGAACGGCTTACTAGGGTGGAGCAGTTGATACTTTGACCTTAACGGGCTTCTACAGTACATTATGACGAAGTTTTGCGACGCGGCATCGTTCACTACTGGAAATCACCTCGGGTCGAGCGGAAAGTCCCAAGTTGTGTTTTAGGGCTGATGTTTTCTTTTTTATCTTGCTGGACAACGCACTCGCAATAACAGTGACGCCTTTGCAACATCATAGTCCCTACATGATGTTGCAGCCTGGCGGCGGCGGCTGTGACTGCTCGCATCGACGCTCGCGCTAGTAATAGCAATGCTTACATTATTTAACCGCATACATAATCCTTACATACATGCGCAAGATAGCCGTGTTTATATATTTTAGGGGGAGTGTTTAGGCGACTTAATCTCATATATAAGGCGGCCGCTACTGAGAAAATAGCATTCATTCTCTCGTTTGAGTCATACCGGCGGCATGGTCTACTATTTCCTTCCGGCCCGCCCGCTAGTACAACCCCCCGTACTTCCCGCTACGACTACGAGCTCTGATATCATTCGCCTCGCTCGCCACGAGTTCGCAGTCGACATCATGCGCGTGCAGTGGACCGGCTCCGCCGGCATCATATACCCATCCGCCAGGGTCGTTGCTGCAATGTCCGCCTGCATGGATCCCCTCGCTTTGGCGATGCCGAGCGCCCGGTCCACCAGGTGTGGATCCGCTCCGCATCCCTGCGCGGCCAGACGGAGGTTGGCATGTGCTAACGATTGGCGGAGGAGCGCTACTCGCGGCTTTTGATCCCGAGCCCGCCGCAACCGGCGCAGAACCGGCGCCCCCGCCACCACTAGCCGCCAAAGACCCGCCACGAGCAGGCCTGCGGCGTGGGCCGGCTACTATGCCGAGGAGACAACCGAGGACGCAATCATCCGACCCCGCACCATTACCCTACTGCCGGACCTGCTAGAACTCCGCGAGGTATGGAAGCCAGGCCGGAACTCCGACAGCGCCCGGCTCGAACTTATTGACGTGAAGGCCGCACGCATGAAGCATGACGTTTAAACGTTGCAATATTGCATGGGCGCAATCCTCTCTCTCCCCTTCGGCCCCCATACGCCGAGATGGGATGTGATCCACGTAATAATGGCCATGCACCCGGACGACAGCACGGACCGCCTTGCCGACCACCGAGCTAGCGTCCTTCAACCGGTTGTGGCGAAATAGTTCTTTCGGAATGCGTTGACTGCTCAAGCGATTTGTACTACCAGGTCCCTCCCACATCACCTCGCGTTGGAGATGTCAGTCACCGAGCTGGCGGATGCGATCGCCGCCACCCCCAGTCAGCGCGTCACCGGACCGACCAAGATCGCGTACGCCGAGTGGTTGACCCGCACCCTCCGGGAACTAGGAATCTAGCCAAACGACTACGGCACGGAGCCCCGCCTCCAACACGTCGGTGAGGGACCGGAGAGATTAAGCGCGATGGCGCTCGGCAAGGAGGATGACGAGTTTGCTGACGGCACCATGCGACTCGCGCTCGCTCAACTCCCCGCCCCTCGCCCTACTTTGCTCGACCGGACTGCGCACGGTCAAGCTCTACCTCACCCCGACAGCCACCCACATGTCAACACTGGAGGTCTAGCCGTTCAGCCTCACCGTCGTGGAGGCGGGCGGGATCATCAACCATGGCAGCCAACGCAAGCTCAACCGCCGAGGGCACAAGACCCCGCCCGCTTCGCTTGCCCTTCGAGCGGAACAGACAACATCCTCTACACCCTTACCCTCCGCCTCGCAGCGCACCTCCACAGCTAGATCGGGGGCACACTCGAGAGCGACATCGCGGAGCAGTGGCGCAAGACGGTGGTGACGGCATGCTTTGAGCTCATGGCCGGCGGCACGACGAATATGCAAAGGAGGGAAGATCAAGGACGCGCGAGCTCATGCACCGGCCGAGGGGCGACATGCGGGCACAACGCCAGTACGAGCACCAGCCGGCCCATCCCAATTGACACTAACAACGACCCCAAAGCCAAGGCCGAACCTCAGGTCAACGACCCCCCTCCCCCTGGGTTTGAGCACATGATACAAAGGCGAGGGGCGGTCGCTACTGCCGTCGCAGCCATCGACCGACGCCGAACAACACCGGAGCTGGCCCCCAGAGCAGCCCGCCCAGCCCCTGCGCCTACCGCCACAGCCCCGACAGCGAACTCAGTGAATGGGGCACATGCAGACAACGAAGACGAACTCGAACTGAACTACGAGGAGAACGACAGCACCATGGATGTGGATGTTGCCCATCGCGGAGCAGCGGGGATACCAGGTCTGGCTGACGTTTCCCTCGATTCCCCCCAGCGCTCTCTATTAGCGCAGCGCACATTCCGCGAGGGCACACCTGACGGCACCACAGAAAGACTTGTCGAGCTTCAGCACCTCACCGCAGAGACCACCGAACTGCTTGCCATGTCCTTCTTGGCCAGTCAGCTTGCACTCGCGGCCGAACTCGCCTGACTCACAATGGAGTCACATCGCCTGCGAACCCCCCGCCAACGAAACTCGATCCAGCTCGAGCAACGCCTCCGCCAGCCCTTCCCGTCAGGCAACGGCAAGGGAGCATCACCCGGCAAGCACAAGAAGAAGCAGCCAAGGGGTCGTAGCCGCTCAGGCGGCAACACCCGTAACCGCAGCGGGAGCAAGTCGCGCCTCTCGGGCACTCGCGACTCCGACATCGGGTGGGAGACTGACGACGAAACAACCCACCAATCCGGCAGCTCACACCAGTAACGGCCGCGCGATCCGCCGCCGCGACAAGCTGACTAGCAGACCCAAGAACACCGGCCGCTACTAAGCCTTGCAACCGGTGCTGCCACCGTGCCATACTTTCACGCAATTAGGACAGTACCGCCCGAAACATTGGACATCCCATCGCTGATTACCGCAGCAGTTTTCCCCATACATATATGACAATCCCTACTCCAACGAAGGAGGGCATCGCAGCCCCCGCCAAACTCTACTAGCCGGCTCATAGGTGGATAAATACTGAGCGACAATTTGCTATTCTGGTCAGCCCCTTTCCCCCATCTCACCTTGGTAGCTGTAGGCGGGGCGCTTTGGCTGCCTAAGCTTACCTGGTGAGCTATGAATGGGATAGACATGACTTAGTTAGGGACAGGAGGCAGGGGGGCGCTGCTGTCCTAGCTACAGCCCGTTGGAATGAGGAGGGGCTAGGACACACAAAAGGACGGCCGGTAGCTTGAGCCGTAATTACACCTAGTGTTCCCTGCCATGGTTAGATAGCAGGCCCTGAGAACAACTCTGAGCCAGTGGCGGCGGTAGACTAGCAGTTGTAATGAATTTCAATTTTACCTTTAATTGCAAAGGAGGGCGCGGACAGCGGAGGAGCGACATCCAACAATAGTTCCAGCCGACCAGCCCGAGCGCCGGAACGGTCATCGCCAACAACAGCCGCAAGCGTTACCGGCACACTAGCCCGCGGCCGACTCCCCCTCCGTCGCAGCAGCCCCCCAAGACGCAGATAGGAGGACGATGCAAAGGTCACGGGCCGGGCTTCGTACGTCGTCGTCCACCGAGAAGCAGTATTGGCTTCGGCAGTGGCGGCCCTCGGAGCAGCAGTAGCCGGCGACCGGATCAAATGCAGCGACGCCCCCCGTACCGACAACACTGGCTGCAGCCCAAGACTCCGCGGCTGAGCCACGCGAGTCTAAGGAGCTCTTGCCCGAGTACAAGGAGTCCGGCATGGAGGTCGACAGCGGACAAGCCCAGCCGGCCGACAGCTCTCCCGACATGAATGTCTTGGATGGAGTTGGAATAGTATATTCCCCTTTTCGCGCGGACTTACCACGACCGTACCCATGACGGTGCGGGCGAGCGCCTCGTCGAGCTAAACATGACGCACGGAGGCCACCGCGCTCCTCGAGATGTCACTCATCACCGACCTTTAAACCAGCTATCGCGTCCTTCCTGGCCCAGCTCGCGGCCGAGGCCCAACACCTTTGTCAATCACCACACCGGAGAGAACTTGCTAGAACCGCCGGCATGCCAAAAACTGGCACCAACCAAGGTCGTCGGCAAGGCGCTGATAAACAAAGTGCAGCGCAGCCGAAGCCGCAACAGCAGCGCCGCGTGTGGCCCGAGGCAAGCCGATACTGAACCGATACCGCAGCCGCAACCAGTGGCGCAAGACGGCGGACTCCGCCAGCGACGACAAGGATTGGGCGACATGTGCAGTTGACAAAGAGGAGGAGCCGCCACCTGCGGCAGAATCATCCGCCGAGACGACGCACAAATCCTCGCGCTGACCGTACGTACGTGGCTCGAATACCGCAGATTATCGAATTTGCACAATATATTCCCCGCCCGCCGTAGTAGATAGTGTACCGCCCGACTTGCGGAATCGCTCAAGCGCCGGTACTCGTTATACCAAATGAATATTGATAAATATGCTGCGCCACAAGATAATGTTAGAGCCGGAGGGCATCGTAGCCCCAAGAACCAACCACTTCTTTCCTGAGCGGTGTGTAAATACTGAGCGACTTATAGCTATTCCGGTCAGCTCTCCCCTCCCCCATCGCACCTTAGCAACTGTAAGCGGGACGTCTTTGGCTGCCTGCCTAGCTATGGATGGGATAGGTCTGACCTTTAGTAGAGAGTGACAGCAGGGGGCGCCAATATCATTGTAGCTATAGCCCATTTGAAGGAGGAGGTCGGGGCTTGAATACGCAGGAGGATGACCTGTAGCTTGAATTGTGATTACACTCGGTGTTTCCATAGTGGTTTGTATAGATAGCAGTTCCCAAGAGCAACTCAGTCTGACACCGCGCACCCGTTCGGCGTGTAAACCGGCGACATAGCGCGCGTACGGTGTCTCATGTACCCATACATAGACCACGTGCATCCCACACCTAAATCGGCCACAACAAGCAGTGCACGCAACGCGAGCGAGCGTAGAACATACTGACAACCACCCATGGCCTTAATAGGGGCCAGGGTTGGGATATGGGCGCCGTGTGGGGTGGGATTTGGTGAAGGTGAAGCACGGGCCGGGAAACGTGCGATTCGGCCCGTATCCAGCCTCCGCCCACAAACCGTATGTATTAATTTCCGATATTTTTCGAGATTATCACAACTGTCCATCGTACTCCCATCGGCTCCCATCGCACCTTACAACCATCCCATCATCCGTTATCGATATCTATCGCGAGAGTATGGGTAACTATACGTAAATCGGCGGGTGTGGTGTGGTGGATGGCGGCATGGCGCGCCGACCGCGCACCCACGGGTGGTGGTTGACCGTGGGCCCACTCGCCAAACTCCGCCAATCTTCTTCGGCTAACACTATACAATTGCGAGAATCGCATCGATGTACGGGTATACACTATTTCCGTATATACCGACCGTCTTATGACCGCATGTGACTCTAGTCGGCGGATTGACGTGCTCCGCGGGGTGTTTTATTTGACAACGCCATTCTACTTCCGCGCCGAGGGTATGCTCAGGGATGGCTTGGCGCCATATGTACAACAGTCTCTGTGCTTGTCGGCTACCTTCACAAGACCTGCCAATGTGCCAGATGAAGATGAAGATAGTTATTATCGCGAAGATTCGCTCCGACCTCAACTTTGTGGAAGAGGGAACATATCCTCTTAAAGATGTATTGGAGGAGCTTGCAATGCAGGATGAGGAATCCTACCGGCTGTCAAGATAAGAGATTGGACTCGTCGTTAGCATTGTGGTGTGCTCTGTGCTCTTCGTGGCCATCGGCTTTGTGGTGGTGTCCAAGTGCACCGGCTTCTCTCAGCGCGCAGCCATAATTTCTCCATACTTGAGAGCGGCAGTTGCGGCCGCGCAAGCGGCCACTTTCATCAGTGCCAATGCCTATGGGTACACTCTGCCCCCGCCCGTGACAGTCGGACGGTCTGAGAATTGGCGCTCAGAGCTCTGCGTATGTCACCCACCACGTGGCACCGTCGAGGCCCGGTGGTGCGCATACCCCAAAACTAAAAGAACTGTGAAGCATGCTGGCAATGCACCTCCGCTGAAGTACTCGCATGCTGCAATGGCGTCGCCTCGCTTTGCAACTGTCGTGGGCACACCAAAAGCAAGCAACAAGAGGGTGCGAGTGCTTTCTCCTCAATCATCTCTTCAGCCATCCAAAACCGCAGAGAATAGAGAGACTGGCGACTCAGTGTGACATGCAACACTATGCCTTGATGACACGATGCTGCCACCATCCACACATATATGCGCTGGTGTGATGAGAGACATATGTTCCAACATCAAGAAGTGATAAAGCTGCTGTCGATCTTTTGGAATATGAATCACTTTGATGGACAAGTCCCTAGAGTCGTTGATTGTAAGGACGTTAAGACCGTGCCGTCCGTCCCCCCCCATTGAAATAATATACAGTGCGTAGTGCAATGCATGGGGCAGAACGATGTATTGTCATTATATATTGCGACATTACTTTAAAAGTATACAGTGAGTAGTGCAACGACTATTGCTACTTGCTACACTACGGGCGCTCGAGAGCGCTCGGCGCAGGTCGGCCATCAACTGACGCGGCGCGAGTACCGGTGTAGTGCTGGCCATGCCGCGCTGCTTGTAGTGCGCGTGAAGTCCGACGGAGGTGCCGCTCATCATTCCCATCTTCCCACCTGCTCACCGTGCGTAATCCGCAACTGGCTTCGAGCCAGTCCCCTGTGCGACGATGTCTCGCGGCGGCCAGCGAGGATTCAGTTCGAGAACATTCTTTCAACATAGCAAGGATGCACATGGAAAGGTCGTTGGAGTGCAGTGCCGTGTGTGCAAGAAGACACTCGGCGGGACCAGCCCCCATTGAAATAATATACAGTACGTAGTGCAATGCATGGGGCAGAACGATGTATTGTTATTATATATTGCGACATTACTTTAAAAGTATATCGAACATGTCTTGCGAGTTGAGACACGGCACGTCATACAAGTATGGCGGCCATTATGAGCTCTCATGTACGCAATATCAACTCCCATGCGGATGCGATCAAGCTGTGAGGCCCTAAAGGCTCGTATACACTTATAAACGATTACCGCTCCCTTTTTGGGTGATAATTGGCGCTACTCTCAGATCCTTAGTCCTCGGTTGGATTCGTAGGCACAAAAATAATATAGCAATCACATCACATCGTATCACTTCTGGAACTCCGTAGTCATTGTTAGGGGCATTCTATACTACTCGCATCATCGTCATCATCGTTGTAAGTGAAAACGGTACGTGAAACTGATTTCGTGCGATGACAAAAACAGTGTTCTATATTATACACACCGTCATAGCCATCGTCATCATCGCATGCCGCTGCTGCGAAGCGAGGAAATTGCAGCCATAGCCCTCGCCGGCTAGCGCATTGCCATCACAGCCGTGGCCAACCAATAGCGCATGGCCGTCGCTATCGTCACTGAGGGCGCATACCGATCGCGGCGGCCGCCCCCATATACACGCTAACGCTGACCGACGCTCTATTGATCGCGACACGTTCCGCACCCACAATAGGTGGCATACGAGCGATTTCGACATGGTCGGCGGAACACCGCATAAAGGCGGAGGCCACATCTGTTAGCGGGCCGCCCGGTACGGCTAGGATCGATGCCCTAAGCCACGACATCGCGTTGCCACATCTTGGCGCTGCGACACGCGCACGGAACGGGCGCTAGTGGAAATAAACTGGTGGATTGACCGGTAGAGCGTGGGGGCGCCGGTTGGCGCTTGCGCGGCCCTCGGTGGTAGTGCGGATCGTGGGGCGCCGATGGAAATTCGTCAGACGGCGGGCGAGAAGAACTCTGCGACTCTCGTGCTGCCAACTTCAATATAGTTATTATGGGTTTCAAAGCCGAGTCTGGTTTTGCCCAAAAGGTGGCGCAGGCTGTTTTACACGGACATGAGTCGAAATTGGCATGATGGTTTAGTGAAAACGTGGAGGGAAAACGGAGTCAAGGGGGGGGGCGTTGTATGCAAATTGAAATTGAATTACATCTGCTAGTCCGCTGCTCTCCGCCGCCCGGACCGTGTCGCTCTAAGGACATGTCATCTCTAACCATAGTAGGGACACAAATTTGTAACAAGGCGAAACTCAAAGATGGCATGCGCGGCTGTTACGGTTGCGTTAATGTCTACTCGTGATTTTGCCAGTTAAGTCGTCGGGGCCGCGCCGTCCAGCGCGTCCCTTCTCGGTACACTTGCATGGTGATGTTGTAGGAGTCGACATGCACATCCCGCACTCAGGAGGACACGCCAGTAAGTCCCATGGTGACAAAGCACATGAAGTTGACAACCGAAGCCATGAGGGCTCGGAAGCTGTACTAGAACTCGGGGGGGGAGGAGCAGACACAATCAGCTTGGCCCGCTCGACGAAGCCGTACGCGACATCGGCGGGAGGCGACGGGACTACAGGAAGGGGGCAGCCTGCATGCGGCGTTGCCTTAGCAGCATGCCGCGGCGCGCAACGGTGATGTGCAATTTATCCTTAGCGATGGGGTCGATGTTGTGCAGCTCGAAGAACGTGTTGATTGCTGACTAACATGGTTGTAACCAGGGTTGGGCTGCAGTCACTGTGAGATTCAGATGTGACATACAGGTGACGAAGCACTACTACTAGCGACTATTATTTATCCGTGAAGGCTGCTGCTGGTGGCGGCACGTCCATCCAGTTACGTGCGAGTACATCCGGCGTTATTGCCGGCGGGCGATAAATCCTTTTTGTCATCATTCTGGTATTCGTACCAGCCCGGTGAAGCGTACATGGCACTGACGTACAAGGTACAAGGTTGTCCGTGTAGTACCGGGTAGTACGCGATATATTTATGACGCCGGTACCGGGGATGTAGTACCCGGTACCCGGTACCCGGGCACGAACCCTAGTCGTCCTGTGGATAAGTACGACTATTAGTACATGGGAGCGCAAATCGCAGCCGTAGGTATTTGGTAACACTGGGGAATTTGCAGTACTAGTACTGCTGATCGGGCCTGCCAGCCGTCCGATCAAAGGTCATCAGATGGGCGGTTTGGCTGCCATGTTTTGCCAAAGAGTGCTCACGTTACATAAATATTCGCGAGGGGGAGGGCGGGGGCAGGCAGCGGTTTGCCGAAGAATGATTGAATTACAATATTCGCGACAGCTGCCATCGGGGGATGTGGCCCCCGGGGGGGGGGGGGGGGGGGTGCGGGGGCGGGGGGACCACGCCCGCCCCGCCCCCCCCGCCCCCCCTCGCCGCCAGCCGCTCCCGCCTCGGGGGGGGGGGGGGGGGGGGGGGTAAAGGGGGCGGGGGCTACTGCTTGTTCTTGTTCTTGCGTGCCCGGGGGACCCTCCGCTTCGACGATCTCGCTGCCTCCGCCTCCGCCTCCGCCTCCGCCTCCGCCTGCGCCTCCGACTCCGCCTCCGACTCCGCGACCGTCAGTTTCTTACCTCGGCGTTTCTTCACTGGCCTCTTCCGCTTCTTGTCATCCGTCAGTGTCTTCACCACCCCGGGAGGCTGTGCCGTCGACGACGCCGCCATGAGCTTCCTTGGCGTCGGGACGCCCCCTGTGCCCAGACACCCACAACAAGCCACAATCGTTTCGCCTTTAAGCGGCTGAGGATGCGGCCTCCTCGGCCACCACGAGTTGCGCCGCTGGCACTGTGGAAGCCTTGGCGTTGAGGTGGGCCTTACGGCGCTCCCGGACGAACCTGCGCGCGGCACAAGTTAGCCACGAGTGGGTGCGTGCTAATGCGGGGGATGGAGTGTTTTGTTGCGCGCCCACCTTGTCACGGGTTTCCTCATGTCTTTCTCGTCCTCCTCGATGCCGGCGGCGCGGACACGCGAGACAACAAGGCTCGCCGCCCACTTTTGCCCGGGGGGGCGAGGTCGGCCATGGCGCTGTGAGCGGTGAAGGGGGGGGGGGGGGGGGGGCGGGGGGGGGGGGGGGGGGGCGGCCGAGGTGGAGAAACTAACACCCAGTCGACGACCGCCTTCCGCAGCAGTCAACGACACATCGGAGGCGAGGAGCAGCGCGCCACTACTATTTATATGCACGTATTGTCAAGAGCTAGTCGGTGCGGCATTGTGTCGGTGTAATTTCGCAATGTTTATTGTTGAAGTAGCACGGCGTAATGGATACGGCGAGTGAATCCGGGATAATGTGTGCGACGAATGTGCGCGCGCAGCGGTGTGCGGCGGTGTGCGGCGGTGTGCGGCGGTGTGCACCGATGTTAATATAGTGTGAATATTATATCGGCCGTAGACGATCAGGTCTGGCAGCACCGCCCGTGCTTGTAAATAAGCGACAATGGGTCTAGTCTCCCGCTAGTCTGTGCACCGCAAGTGCACTCCGCAAGCCTCGCCTCCATCCGCGTCGGAACCGGTAGTAAGTGTTGTTGTGTGCGCACATCGTGACAACATTAAACGGTGGCAATTGCAATTATTAGCGGTGGATAATGTGAAGGCGTTTTCGAAATCGACAGAGAATGAGGCGGTGCTGGCGGAGTGCATTGGCGGTGCACAGAATAGCGTGTTGCTGGGGTTTTGGCTGCATCGGACGCCGTATTCCCACCCATCCGGCACGGAATGTCCGGTTTTCACACATTTGTGTGTTAATAAAGCAGTGTGAATATTACGCGTCTTTTACGCCGGGTGGATGGGCATCCGGCGTCCGATGCACCCCAATTATTTGCAGCACGCTACTCTACGCACCCCCAACGCACTCCGCAAGCCTCGCCTCCATCCGCGTCGGAACCGGTAGTAAGTGTTGTTGTGTGCGCACATCGTGACAACATTACACGGCAATTGCAATTAGCGGTGGACAATGTGAAGGCGTTTTCGAAATCGACAGAGAATGTGGCGGTGCTGGCGGAGTGCATTGGCGGTGCACAGAATAGCGTGTTGCTGGGGTTTTGGCTGCATCGGACGCCGTATTCCCACCCATCCGGCACGGAATGTCCGGTTTTCACACATTTGTGTGTTAATAAAGTGTGAATATTACGCGTCTTTTACGCCGGGTGGGTGGGCATCCGGCGTCCGATGCACCCCAATTATTTGCAGCACGCTACTCTACGCACCCCCAACTCACTCCGCAAGCCCCGCCTCCATCCGCGTCGGAACCGGTAGTAAGTGTTGTTGTGTGCGCACATCGTGACAACATTACACGGTGGCAATTGCAATTACCGGTGGGTAATGTGAAGGCGTTTTCGAAATCGACAGAGAATGAGGCGGTGCTGGCGGAGTGCATTGGCGGTGCACAGAATAGCGTGTTGCTGGGGTTTTGGCTGCATCGGACGCCGTATTCCCACCCATCCGGCACGCACGGAATGTCCGGTTTTCACACATTTGCGTGTGACTATATATAGTGTGAATATTACGTAGGCGTCTTTTACGCTGGGTGGATGGGCATCCGGCGTCCGATGCACCCCGAATCTCACCAACACGCTACTCTACGCACCCCCAACGCATTCCGCCAGCCCCCCCTCTTTCCGCGCAGGTCCTACGTTCCATTGTATGTATATACATACATACGTACATGTATTGCTCCGAAACCAGCCCAAACTTTATGAGTGCACAAGTGTAAATGGGGGGGGGGGGGGGGGGGGGTGGGGGGGGGGATGTGGCGGCGGGGCATCCACTCACACATACCCCAGCGATGCATGACAAATATTACATGCCGTGGCGGGTCGGCGGGCCGACCCGGCGGGGGGGGGGGGGGGGGGGGGCGTCTATTCAACTACACGTGCGACAGTGTCGTTTCGTGGAGCAGTATATGTGCCCGGCCTCATTTATACCGCCCCCTACCTGCGCTGCATGGTCTACCCCTAAGAATTACTTAGCACAAACCGTCATTACTTAATAGGAACCTAGCACAGCCAGGCTTATATGCCCGCTTTCCCGATCAACTTCTACGCACTTTCCGTCCCTCAACCGCCGGACATGGGGGTTAAGCCGCCAGCCTCGGCAGTTGCTTAGCCAGACTTGGCATCCCGTACCGTGTCCATGGCTTCGCAGCTCTGCCGCTGGCACACGCCGAGTCCGGCGCTTGCTGCCGCGGGGTTGCGCACGCATGCACGCACGGTAATACGCCGCCGACGCCGCCACGCTTACTTCCACCACCTTCGCCAGCCGCAGCTTCGCACGCCTTTCCGCCGACATACGAAACGCACGAATCCCCCCCCGTCCCCGCGTCATGTATATTATATTCGAGGCGACTATGCGGGGCGCAGCACACGCCGCGGCGTGGGTCGGCGGAGCGACAGGCGGCGGGAGCCCTAATGGCCGGGCAGTATCCACACCCACACAGGCACCGCCGCTCACCTCCGACGCGGATGAACCGCCTCCCAAAGGAAACATGCCGGTTGGTGGTAAGCCCAGCAGGCGTGCGTGGGGTGCCGGCGCCGGTACTGGTGCGACGGAGCTGTCGCGTCAGGAACCGCACCGCATGTGGAGCAACACATGGCGGTGCCGGCCCCACCTATGTCTAGGGCCACCTCCTCACAACACCCCGCCACGACGGCGTCGGCCACCGCCGACGGCGCCGTTGCGGGGGGGGACGCCCTGCCAGGCGACGATGATGCGCCTGGTGCGCCGCGTCAGGAGGCAGAGGAGGCCGTGGTCGAGGCGACTGATCGGGCTGAGGGAGTTGTCGAGGCGAGCGAGGCTGCGCTCGCGCCACCCGCCCCGCAGCCACCTGCGGGACATGCCGACTTGCTCGTCGCCATGTTGACCGGAGCACTACGAGCAGTGGCGGGAGGCGGCCACATGCACTATCATGTGCGTGTCCTGGCCGGACGCCCGTCATGCGTGGACTGCGGCCAACGGACGGACTGGGAGTGTTGCTGCGACGGCACTCCGGCTTTGTGCGGCCCCGAGTACCCATGCATGGCGACCCATCAGCGGGCAGTCCCCTGCCCGACCACGGCCACGAAGAGGGCGGAGTTCCGCCATGTCAGGGACGCGTTCCACGACGCGACTCGCGCCGCCGTGTGTGAGGCTTCCGAGAAGGCACGCGCGGCTGGTAGGGTGCGCAGGGTGAGGCGGCGGACGGCCCAGGAGCTGAAGGAGAGCGAGACATGCCGTCAGTGAGGTCGGGCGCAATGTCATTGGGTGGGGCACACGGACGTGTAACACTTGCACTTTGCGCGTACTGCTGGGTTACATCCAGGCTGCGTCACACTATGCAACCGGAAAGGCTGCGTTGCTACTGCAAACAATGCGACGCCTCACTCTGTAGCAACCGCTGCCGCGCCTATCCCACAGCCGCTGCCCCGGCCGCCCCCCCCCCCCCCCCGCGCGGGATCCCCGCCATCAGCAGCTTGCACTTGCACTTTGCGCGTACTGCTGGGTTACATCCAGGCGGCGTCACACCGGAAAGGCTGCGTTGCCACTGCAAACGATGCTACGCCTCACTCGGTAGCAACCGCTGCCCCGCCCATCCCACTCGGGATGCTGAGAGCAGCTAAAGGGCACCGGGGGCGGGGCAAGAGGGAGCAGGGCCAATGATTGTGGAAGAGCGGGGACCCGCTTGCATGCCATCGTATTATATCTTGCACAATATCTGTTGCTGCACTCATATCTCACATCACTAGCTTAGCTATAGTGATTCCCCCCCCCCCCCCCCCCCCCCCCCCCGCACTGCGTACGCACAAGCCTGGGTATACGCATCAACTGCCCGCCGGGATGAGAAACTGGTATTGGTAGTGTGTCTGTGGGGTGGAGGGGGGGGGCAAAAGAGCTGCCAATTGCTGCCAAGCTGGTGCGTTACATTGGGGCAGGCGCTGGGCAGACAATTGGGGCTCGCTTCAGAGCATTGTCTAGTGCCTATGCGGCTGCGCCGCCTCCGCCGCATGCAGACTCTGCGGGCTCACCAGCACCGCCACCTCAGTCATGCGGCCCTGCATCCCGCAGCCCGCCGCCGTCAGCCAGATCAGAGGTATCCAGAAGCCAGTGCTGGGGTTGTTGCGGCATGACCGCATAGTTTTCAGCGGCTGCCGTCCACAGCTTGTAATGCATCCCTTTCCGCCGATTCCGCTGTATGCGCTGTCTTAAAGCCGCGCTGCCCCGGCCGCCGCGCCTTGGCGCCGCGCTGCCCCGGCCGCCGCGCCTTGGCGCCGCGCTGCCCCGGCCGCCGCGCCTTGGCGCCGCGCTGCCCCGGCCGCCGCGCCTTGGCGCCGCGCTGCCCCGGCCGCCGCGCCTTGGCGCCGCGCTGCCCCGGCCGCCGCGCCTTGGCGCCGCGCTGCCCCGGCCGCCGCGCCTTGGCGCCGCGCTGCCCCGGCCGCCGCGCCTTGGCGCCGCGCTGCCCCGGCCGCCGCGCCTTGGCGCCGCGCTGCCCCGGCCGCCGCGCCTTGGCGCCGCGCTGCCCCGGCCGCCGCTGTCTTGGCGCCGCGCTGCCCCGGCCGCCGCTGTCTTGGCGCCGCGCTGCCCCGGCCGCCGCGCCTTGGCGCCGCGCTGCCCCGGCCGCCGCTGTCTTGGCGCCGCGCTGCCCCGGCCGCCGCTGTCTTGGCGCCGCGCTGCCCCGGCCGCCGCGCCTTGGCGCCGCGCTGCCCCGGCCGCCGCGCCTTGGCGCCGCGCTGCCCCGGCCGCCGCGCCTTGGCGCCGCGCTGCCCCGGCCGCCGCGCCTTGGCGCCGCGCTGCCCCGGCCGCCGCGCCTTGGCGCCGCGCTGCCCCGGCCGCCGCGCCTTGGCGCCGCGCGGGGTATCGAGTCCTCCCCTCCCTAGTGAGCGCGTCCACCTGCGCCTTGCGCTCGGGGCCGTCCTCCTCCGTCACCACATTCTGCAACCCCCACCGCGTGACGAACCACGCAGCTCCTTGCATGCGCTTGTACATGTGCCCAAGCACCGCCTAGGGACGCGAAGCTCCTTCTCGGTCATGATCGCCTTCACCCGGGCCTCCTCGAGCAGCGGACCGGCGTTAAGAATGGAAAACGTTTCCATGTGGTGCAAGCAGTCCTCCATGACCCAGCCGGACTGCACCGTCACCTTGCCTGACCCTGCAGTCATGGAGGGGAATGCCGTCACGCCCACGCCCACGCCCACGCCCACGCCCGGGGGGGGTGGGGGGGGGTTACCTTTCGATTCTTGGACACTGCAAACGAAGGGCGCAACCCGCGTTCAAAGTTGCTGGGTATCGGGACTAAAGCCTGGCGCCGGTCTTCCTGCTTCATATATAGCTCGGAATCCAATGTGGCCCTGCACGGTGACAAATTTCCTCCATAAGTCCCTTCCCAAGCCAAAAAAAAACAGGTGGAACGGCGCGAGGGGGAAGAGGTTGATCATGCTGACATAGCCCAGGACCACATGCACATGGCACACGCCATGGCAGCCAGTGTTCTGCTTGGCCTCCGCCAGCCGGGTTGTGTTGAACGCACGCCGGGCAAGGTGCGTGATTCACTGGACAAGTCATCGCCTTGATGGACGGTTACCAAGCGAGCATCCCCGTCCGCATCCACAGGGGGGTGCTCCTGGGCAGCCGCCATAGCCTCCACAACCTGCCACGCCGACCGGGCGGGTGCGTGTGATTCCATACAACCGCAGTTGAGTGGTGCCACCAGCACGCAGGCCGGGCCCACTCACCTCTGAACGCAGAAGGTCCACAATGTCACCGTCCTCGAAAACAGCGCGCCACTGGGTCGCCCCGCCGTAGTCCTCCAACACCCACTCGGTAACGACGCCGGTTATCACGCCGTAGTGCCATACTCCCCGGAACTTCTTGGCGATGACCTTCATGTAGAAGTCGCCGGGATCGCCTTTCCATATCACGCCCTCATCGCGGGTTCGACGCCCGCCGGCGGCCACGCAGGCGCGTCGATGTCCATACCGTCTTCGCCAACGGGGTCCTCCCCCACGCCCATCACATCGTCCACCTTCGAGCCGCCGTCGTCCGAGACCGGCGCCCGCGGGCCGTTTCCGACGGCTGCAGCTACTCCTGCTGCCGCGCTTGTTGCTGCTGTTGCTGCTGCTGCTGCTGCCGCCCCTGCTGGTGCTGCTTGTGATAAGGCGGCCTTGCGGCGCAACTTAGCCGCACGCTTCAACGAGTGGCTACAGTTCGGGTATTTCCGGAAGTGCCGCTCTCGCGCCGTCCTTTCACTACTACCCGTCACGATGCCGTGGCAGTGCTTGCATGTGTACACGCCATCCTTCGACACACTCGCTATCCATCCCTTTGCCGGCATGCCTGCTGCCGCGCGCGGGGGGCGGGGGGGGGGTTGAGAGTTGGGGTGGATGTAACCCACCACCGGCAGGCAACACAGATGCGAGTGCGCGGCTGTCCGCGCTTGATTCAACGGTGAGCGGCGGTGACCGTGAGGCGACCCCGTACTTCATGCGCGTGCTGGGGCGTTACACAATCATCAGCAGTTAGGGCGGCTGCATTAAAACGCGCACCTACGAACACCACCTACCGCCTACCACCTACCGTACCACCTACATCCGCCCACACCTCCGCCCGTCGTGCCGCACATCGCGGCACACCGCGGCGATGTGCAGCGATGTGCAGCGAGTACTTGCAGCCGCCTGTACTTAGCCCGGGTACTCCGCGTCGGCGGGCGACACGCGAGCCCGCGTGCGCATATCAATTTGATGAAATTATGGAAACGAGAAATTCATATAGTACTTTACAGGTCGCGCGCGATAGTCGTCGCTACTGGGTATGAAATCCACGTCCCTCGTCCGTCCCGTATCGTCCCCGTATGTCGTCGTTCGTCACCAGTAGGGCACATTTACGTCACATCTGAATCTCACAGTGAGTCCACTTTCCAGTACTGCAGGCTGCATTGCAGGCTGCAAACAGCAGGCTGCAGTATGGCAGGCTGCAGCGCAGGCTGTAGTAGCACTGAAACTGTTGATTATAGGGAAGGGCGGGACAGTGAAGGGCATATATTTGGGGAACTTTGGGTAACTGCACAGCAGCCCCTTTTCGGGAAGTACTGCAGGCTGCAGTGCAGTAGCTTAACTGCAGGCTGCAGGTTCTGCACTCTGCAGTGCAGTAGATACTGCAGTCCAACCCTGGTTGTAACGAGGTGGTCGTCCTTGTCACTCGCGGATGTTCTGCGACACGGCCGCTCTAGGCTAGCTCTAGCAAGTTAAGGCGCTCTGCGGCTCCCCCGTTGCGGGTCGGTTGTCCCGCGACGCGCTGCCCGGAACCAGCACGACCTGCTATCATCGGTAGCGCAACATGGGGGTCAACAGTACACGTAGCAGTACAACCACATAGCTGTATAGCGCGATGCTGGTCAAAAAGGCATCTATGATGAAAAACAAGCTTTCCAAAAACAAAATGTCTCCGTCGATTATCAACTGCGGGACCGTGCACTGATCTGCATATCGTCATCATGTACGGGTGCGGTAGCTACTGCCTACTGGTATAGCCACTGGTAGCGGAGCCGTATATAACACAGTTGTATCAGAATGGCTTACACGTACCTACGGCTGTACTTTTTAACACCGTGATGCCCCCGGAGACCCATTCTCACAGTACATAACGCTTTATGTCTATCAAAACGTAGTAAACAGCACTACAGGGACGTACATAGTACATCGTGTTTAATACCCGCCCCCCGGGCAGTTTAATTGCAAATTTATGACCCCCATGTCGCGCTACCGTTGATAGCAGGTCGTGAGAGCCATGTGCTCTGTCTCCACTAGAATGTTTCTAATTTTGTTTAACACCATGACGAGCCGTCAATTGGGTCAACGCCGATGTAAGCTCGCGCAATAACAATGTAGACTTGGCCCGCATATCAGCTTGCATAGATTCGAGGGTCGGCTTGGCGACCGGTTCTCCATATGGCATGGTGACGCACGGACGCACATATATATGAGAATTACACACTGACGGATGGTGAGCCACGGTGTGTGGTCTTGAAACACCATGTGACCTTGCAACATGTTACGAGACAGTTAATCGCTGCGTGATGTAACACAGCGAAACTGGAAGATGGCAGGCTCGGCTGTTGCGGCTGCTTTTATGTCTACTCGTGCTGTGCCCAAAAGGGGGCAACAACTCGTGAACTAGTAACCCGTACAACTTAGCAGCAACAGTAGCCGGAAAAGCGGTTAAGAAGGATGAAACCCCATAAACTAGTTCAGATCATAACTGGTTGCAGCGAAAAAATAAACGTTCCGGTAAAGAACTTTCGTGCTGTCCCCAGGTCCTGTCCCGGGGGCGGAAAAACAATCAGCATCATCAATACATGCTGCTGAAGCACAGGAGCAGATATCGCTTGATAAAGATAAGGATGGGAGGATATTCCTGATCTACGAGTGGTCCACGTTTGTCGACACACGCGCGAAACACGCGCGCCGCTGCTCACCAAGCACCTCCCCCGCGCGCTCTCAGGGAAGCTTTAGTGCTCAGATGATTGCTGATACCGCAAGTCGGAGCACACGACAGCGCAACGCGGAACCGCTTTCTAAATATCGCCACGGTCACTACCACTGCCGCTGCGACTGCCACCACTGCTGTAGCTTCGTGTCTCTGACCAACCTTTTGCGACGACGACGTTGTGCTTGCATTTATTGCCGGTGGGGGGGCATCCCTGCTTGGATGAGAGCGATTTGCCTACCCGATACCACAAGAAGTATTCTCAAGATGGCGCCAGCCGTGGCGCACCAGCTGGCACAGAGGGAGTATCGCACCTCATCCGATAAGCGAGCTCCCGAGATCCCAAAGGCCGCTGCCTCGACTATGCCCGCCGTGAATGGCGGCGGTGCTGGGAACAATAAGTACTTCGATCGCAGCGTCGCGAGGTGGAGCGGCGTCAAGGAGCTCCGCTCGCCTGCCGTTGGCGCGGCGGTGCTGCCGCTACCGATCCCGGCGACAATCCATGCCGCCAGCGCTTCCCTGTCGGAGCTCGACTGTTTCGACCAGAATGTCCCGCAGCTTGAGCTTGCACCGTCGATGGATGGCGTGATTAAGCTCCTCAGGCTGTCGCAGTGGCTAGGCTTGCTTCTGCCAGGGAAAAACAACGCCAAGGTCCGCTCTGCGATCGCCGAGGACGCCCTGAAGTGCTGCTGCATCTACGAGGAGGCCTACGCCCAGTGCGACGACACGGCTGGCGGAGCAGGTCATTACCACGTGTCCATGGAGCTCGTCGACCGCCCCGGCTGCACCCGCTTCCACTTAGACTACCTCCGCGTCCGCCTCCTGCGGGTGTACTGGGGCCCCACCACCGAGATCGTCACAGACGGCGCCTCCGGAGTTAATTGGGAGGCCTTCCAGGCGCTCGAAAAGAACGAGAAAACCGTGCCTAACCTCGACCACGTGCAGCGGGTGCCCGCTGAGAGTGCGCTGGTGCTCAAGGGGCGCCGTTTTCATCCCGACATCAAAAGGACTGGGGGCGTCCACCGCAGCCCCGGCACACGCGCCCCAGGCTGGTTGTACAACTATAGGGGCCAGCCACGGCGCCTGCTCCTAAAAGTGGATGACGCAGGCTGCAGCAAGTAGAGAAATTCACGCCTGCGATTATTAATTGTTGCAACGTCTTGTCCATTTCTATGTATTAGACATACTACTAGATTCAAATAGGTTGTGCAACAAACTCGGTTTGTATCATGCTTGCATTGCAGATTGCCATCAGTGGTGGGTTTAATATCACCATGTCACTGCTGTATTCATCGATAATAACTTCAATGGCGCCCTACCGTATCGAAAGTAACGTGCAATATAGTCATGATAATTCCTGTTGCCACGGTGAACATCAGCCATCAATCGTATCATTACAATAGGTGACAATGTTGCACTACCCAAGCTATCCACGATTGCTTGTTGGCTGCAGGACTAGCTGCTTCTCACGGTGCGCACGCGCGCCATTGTGTCTGTTTGTGTGGTTATGAGTTGAGAGGGGGGTCTGCAATCTGTACTGTGGCTCTATGGGAAATACGGTCAAGGGTAACCGTAAAACGCTCGGGCTACAGATTGGCACTTGGGCTCCGATGATATATCGAGATTGCATAATATTTTCCCGATAATCACGTTTGTAAAACATCTGATTGAGTAGGTACAGTTTCAAAACTAAGCTAGAGAAAGAGCATAGCCGTTCCCACAGCGACACGCATCAACCTCATAATGTATCCATAATGATAAGCTAATGTAGGTAGGCAGAGGATTGCACAATGCTAATAATTTACTGGACGCTCAATGTAATTGCATATGAAATGATATCGGATCAGGAGTCAGGGCGCAGCGCTGGATAAGCGTCACATAGTATTGCGGCGTGGCTAGTGCTGCTAAAGGTCAGGCACTGACTACTTACAGGTAGAACATCATGGCTACCACTCCATGCTTGAATGCTCATACAATACATGGCCCAACGGACACCGGCATGTGGAATGAGACACAATTTTAATCGTGTAGCTAAACCCCATCACAAAAGCCACAGCTTTCTACTATCAGAGGCACATGAAATCCTTGTTGCGACACCACTCTGATCATGGATCTCCTTGAGAGTGTTCAGGCCCATCATATGCGCCTGGAATACGTCATCCGCTCCTTTCAGCTCTTCCTCCACTGTGTACTGCTCCATCTGTCAGGACAGCACAAAGCACTAGCCAGACCCTCTTTTAATCTCGCTGCTCAAAACGTGCCAAGCGCACCAAGGCTGCAAAGCCCTCAGCGCCACTGTTGACTTTTTTTGTGCGATGGCTGCTGCCCTGCAGTCTTGCTGCCGACGAGGACGGGTGTTGGTGTTCCTGGATTTTGTACTAGATCCGGATTAGTTCTAGTAGTACTTTATGGCATGTAGTTGCCGCCTGAGCACCCGTGTGCCATACGACCAGGGCATGTCCTGTGCGGCTCCGCCGCTCCACCTTTCAGTTATCTCAGCCCAATCCCCCCTTGACTCCTATCTATGGACCCTGTAACCGTCCTACCTTGTCGCCATGAGGATCTAACAGGTTTCTAGCTGCAATAGCCACGTAGCACGTCGTTCGGCCACGCCCTCAGCCGCATCACTCACTCTTATCAGCAGCACTATTGCGTCACTAACATCCCACAGGCAAGCATGGTGATGTGGGCAGTAATGGCCCCACACTGTTTTACCATAGGTAGGATGTCCCCGGCAGGCAGCTTCCCCTCACTGTCGTGCTTCGCAAGCTCGTTGTTCTCGCAGCAGTCCTACAGCATTTTGCCACCTCATCATATGTACTAGCATGCCCATGCTGTTGAGGCTGAGAAATTCTGCCAGCGCATACGCCAACGTATGCATGAGGCAGCACCTATGCCGCATGGGTAAGCACAGAGTTCACTGACCAGGCAATAGCGAGATGGTGATGGAAAACAGGTCACCACTCGTCATCACTTCTTCCTTGCTTGACTTGCTATTTGCACGTAGCACGTGCTGCACCGTTTACCACCTAGTTCGTTGTTTGCCTGCGACAAGCGCAACGTGTCCACTCGGATGTGTCGCTTTTTAAGCATGCCCCTAGCACCAGGTGCAGTAGCATACTGACATGCAGCCAGCCTGGCCAGCCCCCAGCCCCATACGTACGGTAGTGCTTCCGTGGTGACAAGACTGTACAGCACAAACGCGAATAGAGAGCCGTGCCCTGCCGTACTCGCATAGTTGCTGCGTGCTATCTCAACGGTCACCCGGGGCTCGCCAGCAATTTGAAATGGAAGTGTCACGACATAATCAATGGCGTCAGATGGCCATTTGTCAGCCAGGCCCGCGGGTCGTTCCGCATCATCAGCAGATGCTGGACAATCCTAATTTGAGCTCACACACGCGCGGCATCAGGGCGTCCCGGCCCCTACACTGCCAATGAAGGTGAGCCCTAGCAGTGCGTGATCGCCAGACCTCGCTGCAGCAACGTGATAATAGAACTGTCTCCGCTGATTTTAAACTTATGTTCTCATTAGGGCGGCATCAGTATGGTACATATCAGTTAAAACTTGTGGCAAGAATGATTGTAGAACCTCAGAATTATAGAACGTTATAGAACCCACAATCATATAGAACCCATTATTATAGAATATAGCCGCCCCTTATTACGGGAAGGTTTTGCGACAAGAGAACAAATCGGCCGGACTAAAATAAGCCCCAAGGTGCAACTGCGAAGTGTCTGTCGAGGAACTTCTGTTATAAAACGACCGGTGTAGCCCATCCACATCTGCATGCAGAGGGCTGATCCGACGTTCTCGTGCTCAGTCTCCTGGCAGGCTACTGTAGGGGCTCAATCACACACATATCGGGGCATCCTGGCGCGAAACTACCCACTACCCTATCCGGAAACTTCCCAAAACTGTCTATCGCCATTCTCGGTGATATGTCTCAATCCCCACAAGAATCATATCCGAATTCGTCTCCTGGGCCCGGTGACAACAGATGCGTGGCTGTCCCGAGGGAGAGGATCCATAGCCGCGTCTTCGAAAAAAATATGTCGGCCATAGACTGAACGCCTCTCAAGTAGCGCGACGTCCATCCATGTCGCTGTACCGAATACTCTGAAAAGTCATTTCACTACAAGCAGTTCAGCAAATCTGCTGCTGACGGGACAGGGGCCGCGCGCAGGTTAGTGATTGTAGATAGGACTACGACGATGACTACAAGATGCTGTCCTGTCAATGTCATATGTATGATAGGCTGTCCATGACGACAAGTGTACGAAAGGCAGTGAGTTGAAAAGCTGGAAAGCACCGACTGATACTAACCTCATGGTATTTTAGTTGTCAGAAGCATAGCAGTCATAGTCAAGTATTCGAGCCCGCTGCAGTGCTGTAGGAATAATATGTTAATGAGCCTAGATACATACGTGTAGCTGTTGTGCAGCAGCTCCAGGGAGGTGTCTCGTTCAGCCTGATCCCAGGTGTCAATATTCTATCCGGCAAGCTCACTCTGTCAGGAGGGGATCGTCGCCGCAGACTTGCCTGAAGAGATCATGAGGCAATGTGTTGGTAGTAACCTCACAGAGGGGCGCTTACAGGGGTATTTAGGAGAAGTCCTGCCAATGAGTAACAGCGGTGACAGTGAAGACGCTGAAAATAATGTCTGTTGTGAGGAACAGCCCCGGCTGCCCCTTCTAGTTTTTAACACACGTAATGCGTTTCTAGACAGCCCCGGGCTCAGCCCCAGGTCTGCTGGCAGTTGGAACCTCTCACGGATCCAACTGTCACTTACTAGTCGTAGTAACTAATCATTATTGTAACTATATTTTTGTTATCAACCTTGGTTGTGGTCTTCTCTTGCCTCATCCTTCATCTCTGCAGACAACTGGTGTCGCCTTGGCCCACAGGCCACCACCAAACATGTCTTGGATGCGGGCCTATAGCTAGGTAGTGATAGGCCAGGTCATTGACTGCGAAAAACCGAAGGATGGTCAAAATGTGATATGATTTGCTTTTTTAAGGCTACTAGGAATTCCATGGGGAGTGCTCTCACAAAAGGGGCCAAAGGGGCGCGCGCAGGGGGGGGGGGGGGGGGGGGGTCACCTTTTAAATGTAAGAGTATGGCGGCAGCACTCCTTTTTGCGTGCCCATTAGCTGCCCGAGGGCCACCACCACTCCCTGCTTTGCCATGTACATAGTTGGAGCCCATGACTATTCCTTGCACTGGGCGTATACTTGTATGGAAACCTTTCGTTGCTATTTCAGCATTGGTTCCCATGCCTGTGTGCACTGGTGGACGTGGTTGCATGTGTGATTGAGGGGCGGGGGCGGGGGGGGGGGGGGGGGGGGGGGCTCCCACAGCAGCGTGCATGATAGACAATGGGTGCTAGCGCCTTCGGCAGTGAACAGCAGGAAGTACTGAGGAAATTCATGCTTCAACATCAACAGAATGGAGCTCATGGAGAGAAACTGCCAAGGCTTTCTTTCGATAGTTCCGCTACCTCGCTTCAGATCTCCGTCCGTATGTTCCTCCAATGTCTATTAGCATGTGGAGCCAGCCTTGAGTTGGATCAGATTCTGCTCACGTCCAGCTGGTCCAAGCATATCAGGTTTACGGGCATCACAAAGCTGCACACTGAGCTCTGATGCCTCTGCAACACCACTGCACGCTTGCAGGTGGGCCACAACCCTGGCATGCCTGGTGCGTGCTGGCGCTAGTCTTGCGTGTTGCGCACCACGATGGCTGCTTCGCCCTTCCGGCCTCAACTGCCCGTAGGCGCTGTGGCCATCAACGGTCCAATCTGCAACTGGCAGCTTCAGCTCACAGTCACCCTCTATGAGCTCCCGGTATATACAGTCCCAGCACGACGTAAATATTTAGGATGGAGAGACGGCCCTGCCAGCGCGCGCGTCGACGGCTGGCTTGAGCAGCAGCCGGTCCGCATGGATGCAAGCAAAGCACACACCGCCCGCAAGGATACGGCGGCCAGCATTTTATCACTCACCCCTGTCCTTGTTAATCAGACATGGTGTGTGCTGCGACTGAAGACGGCAACTTGATGGACGGTGCGTGAAGCCACTATTACAGAGAACGGCGCCAGCACAGCGCTAATGCCAGGGCCGCCGCACTGCCGGGCATACTCGGTGTTTATATGTATTATTATGTATGTGCTGCTGCGTGTCGGCAGCGAGCAGCTGGTGAGCTTTGCGCCCCTCTGCCCAGAAAACATGCTAGAGTCCAATCTAAAACTGCGCCTTGAAAACATATCACCTCCCACCGCGTGAAGCCGACCAGGTCGAGGCCAGAGTGCGGTCTTGTCGTGCATCGCCACGGGTCCGTTGACACCGCTGCCACGAGGTGACGATGGAGGTTTGCCGGTACTCATGAAAGGCCACGTTCAGGGGCTACACAAGTGCTGACTTAAGATAGAGGAGGGACGCCTGTGGGGCGGATGAGGATGGCCCATAAGAGAGCCGCCGGAAGCAGTGGCAGCAGCAAGCTGAGGCTGACGTCGTAAGGCATTTCAAGCATCGCCGCGGCGGCGGCGTGTCGGGGCGGCGTTGAGCTCGCGGTGCAGCCTCATTGCTAGCTCCTCGTCGTCATCGAGCTTCGCCCCGCCGAGCATGGGCAGCTGGGGGCGCTTGACGGCGGTCTTGGGCGACAGCACCACCTGGTCCAGCTTGGCGTGGTGGGTGGGCTCTTGGCGCTCGCTGCGCGCGGGGGAGTGGTGAGTGTTGTGGGTCATGTCAGAGGAGGTGGGGCTGGTGGTCGTGTGGCCGGCGAGCGGCGTGGTGGGGCTGATGGGCGCATCCTTCTGAGCTTCGGGGCGCCCGTCCGCCAGCACCGACAGCTTCTTTTCCAGATCCATGCTTGGCTTGCGGGAGACCCCGCCGGCACGGGGCGAGGTACACGCGCTGCCGCCCGGCCGGTGCCGCGGCTTCTTCACGGGCTTGTGAGCAGGGCAGTGCACGTTGTCCCATGGCCCCGGCTCCGCGCCCGCCCAGTTCGCGTAGCAATCGAAGTGCATGACCGTCTTGCACTCAAAGCACGAGAGCAGCGGCCGCGCGCCGAGCTTCTCCATGCAGTGGAGGCACAGGCCGGGGCTGCTGTCGGCGGCAGCGTCTGCGTGGCTCTCCGTCGCGCTGTCCGACACGCGCTTGACGCCCACAAAGGTTGAGCGCACGGCTCCACCTGCGGCCTCCTCCTTGGCTGCCGCCTTGATGGGGGAGCCGCTGGGCTTGGGGCGCTCCTTGCTGACAGGACGCTTGGCGGAGGTCTTGGCAGCGGTGCCGCTGGCCAGCCGCTCATCAGAGGGCGACTTCAACAGCTTGTCCCGCTTCTCAATCTGGCTCTCGAACTCCGCGATGGCTGCAGCCTAAAGACGCGCCAAACCGGCAGACGAAGGCAAGGTCACACGAATGCGCACAACAGACAAACCCCAACAGAAGCACAGAGTCCCAAACAAACAGTGCCGGAAGCATTACGCAGCTGGCATGGCGGGAGAGGAGTGATAGCCGCAGATCCTCCAGGATACAGGCAAGGCTAACACAAGGGATGGAGAGCTTCCAGGCGCAGAGGGCCTGCTCCTTGAGAGCAGGCATGCTGGGCGGGCGCACCTTCATGTCCTTGGGGCTGCGGCGCTTGTCGGAGTCTGTGTACGCCGAAAACCGCTGCCGGCACGCCCGCTGCACTGCACGCGCGCTGCGCGACGAGCCGCAGACGACCGTTACGGGCGGCGGCACGTCATCCAGACCCTCCCGACGCAGCGCTTCCGATGGGGGCGGAACCACCCCGATGCCCTGCTCCACCAGAAACTGCTCCCGCCGGTCACCCATCAGCTTGGGAGTCAACCCCACGGACTTCCAGAGCTGCACGAAACAAGGAAGGGGGGGGGGGAGCTCAGAAAAGTCAGCATTGACCTCCACCAAAGGGTGCAGAGGGGCGGGTGACTGTTGACAACCGATTCCTAATAAGGTGTGATTTGCAAGTGGGGACTTTTTAAGATGATGGCCGCCACCTCATCCTTGTCCTGAGCAATACCAAGCCTCATTGAGCCCCACTTCAACCACTTTCCCTTCAATGCAGCGGTACTTGAGATTAGGTCCCGAAATTAAGTGCCCAAAGAAGCCAGGGCAGTTTACAACCGGATAGTAACAATGATTCATTGGGTTGACCCGCTGCAGGTATATGTACAAGTCAGACAAGAAACGAGCTGGGCCCAGCAGCCACAGCACAACTGCAGCAGGGGGCTGATGGCAAGGGGGGCACATGCACCTGATGTGAGAAGGCGGCCGAGGAGCCATGCAGCGCGCGCGAGTCCGCCAGGCTCATCACGTCCCTCTCAGCCTGCACCACCAGCCATCCGCACGTCAGCACCTGCCAGCCACTCAGCCAGCTCCTCCGGAACCGAACCAGCAGGAGAGAGGGGGGGCTTCGCTCACCGTGATGCCCTCCATCACAAAGCCCACCAGCGCCGCGGAGGCCTCCTTCCGGCTCATGATGCAAAGCCAGAGCGGCGCACCCCGTGTCAAAACCTGCAGCCACAGCCAGGTGCAGCATTAAGCGCACGGTTTTCATGGAAGTGGTTTGACATGCCGAGGCGGGTGCCCCCCCCCCCCCCCCCCCCAACTCCCCTTTTATTTCGCCCCCGGGACTGGCAACGGTGCCGTCAATCCATTTTAGCTAGAAATCCAGTTTGTATGGGTCGCCCTGTGTAGACAATGGCTCCGTTATATAGGCCAGTGCTTTACTTGGGAGGTCAGTGAGGGTTGGCTAGGTGGGAGGAGGAAGGAGAGTGGACGGTTTCTGTTATGGAGGGGGGGGGGGGGGGGGGAGGTGGGGGGCGTAAGGGGAGGCCGGAAGGAGTCCAGGTCAGTGATAAGCACGGAGGCAGGGGTCACTGCTTCCGCTAGGGCCACTCCAGGGCGCGCATGGCGTTAGCGCGTGGCCGAGTCCGCGGCGGGCGGAGCCGCGGGGAGTGCCAGTACGGCCAGAAGTACAGCGAGGCGGTGCAGTGGGAAATGCGACGAAAGGGGCGGAGAGCCCGAGGGCGGGAGGAGCAGCGGGCAGCCCGCACCTACTCGGAGGCGCGGTGTGCAGCTCGCGACTAGGCGCGCGCCTCGCTAAGCTGCCGGCTGTGGTGCAAGCGGGTGCGCGCCCCTCCGCGGGCTTCCTGCCGGTGTTCCAGAAATAAGTGGGCCGCGCGCCAGGCCAACCTCCGCTGCCGCACAGCCGCAGTAGCTCGCTCCTGCCGCCTGCTGGTGCTGCCGACGGGGGCGAGCCCGCCAAGAACTCCAGCCCCAGGAAAGCTGCTAGCGTGTAGCGCTGGCCAAAAGGCAAGTGTAGCGTCCGGCCTTCCGCGCCGGTGGCCGCTGTAGCGAGGTGGGGAAGCTGCCCGCTACCCTAGCTTGCCAGTAACGGTGCTGCTACTGCAGGCGCTCTATCCGCATACGGGGCTGCGGTTCCAATATAGCTTTATGTACTGCAGAGCGCCCCCTTTTGTCACTGCCGCTACCTCGCGCCCTGCCGCCGCGCCGCCGCCGTCTATACGGAACAGCAGAGTCCAGCGTCCGCTTGCGCGAGGGGTGGGATAGGTTGTATGGCGTACGGGGGTGGTGAGCGGTGCGCGTGCTGCTGGGCAGAGCTGCTGCGGATCCGTAAATGGAGCTACTGTAGTCGAGCTGGGCGGCCACGCCAGGGCAGGGCCACGCGCCTGTTGCTGGCGTGGTGCGGGGCGCGGGCGCGGCTGTTCATCGATCCAGCTAGCGCTTAAGGATTAATAATTACATGAGCTAGCAGCATCAGAGGGCGATATCGGAAATCACCAAAATAAAAGGCTTAAGGATTAATAGTATCCCCTCATATTGTTACGTGAGCTAGCTGGAAAAGGCGATCAGGAAATCACCCGAAAAGGCAATAGGAAACGTCCGCTACAGCTATTAGGAGTAGCGACCGATAAGGATTAGGTGGAAGCAGCATCTAAAGGGGGTGCGGAATGAGTAGTCCCTATGGGGTATCCCAGGATACAGTAATCCTTACCGGTACAAGGGTTTTTTTCTCGCCCCCGGGAGAGCAGGACTGGCAGTAAGTCGCCGTCCCAGGGCTTTCCGTAACGACTGGATTGCTGCCTAAACGGCCGTCGTATAGAGACGCTGCAAGGGTTCTAGGGTTTTCACTGGTGCCAGTCCTGTCCTGAGGGCTTGGGGGGGGGGGGGGGGGGGGGAGGAAATGCAACAGTGAAACCCTACATGCACACAGGATACAGCAGGTGCCTTCGTTTAGTTTAGGGTTTTAAAACCCGCACCTATACCGCGGTCTGGGCTAGAAGTACCTTGTACCCCAGAGGGGTCTGCGCTGGAGGGTTCACCGGGTCAGGACTCGACAGGGCCGAAAACCCCCTTCGAAATTTTGGACAACAAGAATCGCAAAATTGTATCGTGATATTTGATACCCGCCTAATCAGTATGTAAACTTAGCCTCGAATAGGTGATGAAAGACAAGGGTTTATCACTGGCATGCTCAACCGCACCGCTCTCGGTTTGGCAGCATTAGCACGGCATTCGAAGGCCACATTGTAAGCTTAAATGCCATTCCTAATAAAAGTCATCTAGCCTATTCTACCAATCCTCTAAATGAGAGCCTCTTGCAGCCTGCGCATGTAAACTGAACTTACAAGTCCTGTAAAGCCGCCAGGGGAAGGAAACCGAAGCTGCCTTGCTTGGTATCAGCCCGGGCTTAGTAGGATTCTACGTGTGCAACTGAAATACTGTTCTATACGTATAAGCAAGTGCTCGCCTGCTGCCAACCGACAGCGAATATGTTACAAAGCTCAGAAAGCGCCGGCAAGAAACCCCAACAAGTGTATGTTCAGGGTGCCTTGAAGATGTGTGGGCGCCCGCATGCTCACACATCAGGATTTCGATGCATCAGCTTGAGCAGAACTCTGCCTGACTGACATTTTGGCGTTTGCAGCAGCACCTGCCTTACTGCAGTGATGTTGGGACAGTTGCTCTTGTACGAGGTGCAACTCACCGTACAAGTATTTTACTTCTTATTTGTCATCTCATGTGTTCCAAGGTACTTGCCAGCGAGCTCAGCACGGGCAGCGCTGGCAGGTCTGCGCAGCGTTCCTCATGACACCATCAGCAGGTGCATCCATCAACAAGGCGTCCACAATTAGTGGTCCCCTATTGGGAATTTATCAAGCGCATGGAGATCGCCATGGACGTACCGCCGAATCACAGCCTTCATACGATCCCACTTGTCCTGCATATCCACAGCGTGCGGAAGGATACATGCATCCACTGTCAGCATTCCGCCCTGCATGAGGAGCACTACTTACGCTAAAGCAGCATTGCATCGATAATATCCGCATGTCATTTGGAAATATTGGCTAAGCATGAAGCCCTGCCAGCGAGGCATCTTAAATGCTACAAATGTTTCAAGTTGATTTGTTCGGATAAATATATGCCCATGACATATCGCTGCGACGTCCAGTGACATCGGCACATACCGGGTGGTAGTTCACATGAACCATGACTGGGACAATGCTTCGCATTTGCAGGTGGTACCGCATGACTTTGAACAGTGTTTTGCTGTTGACAAACTTGTATATGTCCATAATTCTCACCTGCAGCGCCATAACACACGCTGTGGGATTAGCGGTGCACAAAACAGCGCAACGTGATGGGCGCTGAAAATAGGGAGAGGTTGGGTGGGGGGGGGGAGCAAACCGTAACATGTGGAGATATATAATCCAGGGCCGAAGGAAAGAAAATCGCTTCATTAAATGCCTGCTGGTCCCAGACTTTCTCCCTAGCAAGCCGCTCCGTGAGCCTGTCCATGAGCAGGACTGTGCGCGTGCTTGGGCGTATGAAGAAGAGACCGGAGTTAAGCATGAATGTTCGCACAGTGTGCGCATATCTTGACCAGCCCATCTGTGGGTCATCAAAGACATCGTCCCAGCCTGCAAACAAGGTGAATACTAGAGTGTTAGCTGTCAAACCGTCTCATGTTTGCATCATAGGGTGTTTTCAGAAACTAAAACCTTACAGCTCCTCAGTGCAGAATCACAAGCAGCTTGTTCTTGGTCTCACATGCTGCCCGGGAACAACGGTAAGGACTTACCGTACGCAGTGCGGGGGTCAAATCCGTCACTCAGCGCCTCGATGTCGTGATCGCGATGCAAGTGCGGAAAGGGATCCTTCAGTGTGACGATGTCCACGTCGGAGAGAAGCACAGAGTAACCCAGAACTAGAAACTCCTGCACGGGGGATATCGGGAAGGCCAGGGAAGGATTGCAGTTCAATGGAGTGCCATCTACTAACATTATAGTGCTGCAGCACAAAAGCACTGCCACTATCCCGCCCCCTATGGTCACATTGCAGTTGTATACCTTCAAGAGCTGGAACTTCAGCGCTGAAATGCCGTGGTTGGACGCTTGGCGGTCTGCGCCCTGTCATCACCACCAAAATCAGTATTGGCAACATCGACTTCATCCGCGGCAAGTAGACGTTAAGTACTGCTCATACCTTGACAGGGTCTTTACGCCAGAAGGGTACCTTCAGCGCCTTCATGGCTGCCATCACCTGCCAATTCCAAGCATTCAGCGCCCAGCTCTTGGTCATTCAGGGTTAAACAGGGGGTGCACCGTTCGTAGCTCCTGCATGACAGCAACAGGTTTTACACCCTGGGCATGCTATGTTGATGTAGCAACGAGTTGCTTGGCTAACTGGCGCCTTGTTTCGGATGTGGCGGTCGGCGGTTCGGCGTACCTCATCATCGAGGCAGACCACCATGTAGTTGGTGACCCCCGCTTTCTTCACGCTGTCCACCCATGTCTTGAGCATCCCGTAGGACCCGTCCTTTGTGATCAAAGGCCTTATTGCTAACAGCCACGAGTACCTCCCCGTTGATTGCAATATCGTCCTATGGTGCGGATCAGCAAATGCACAGAAGCTGATACACCATAGATAATCACCATCACTGTGGACATCAGGCAACGGGGATCCCATGCCGAAAGGGATAGTCTACCGCATCCGTGCGTAGCTGCGCACCAGAACTCGGCGGAGTTCCGGATCTCCTGCTTGCAACAAGCTGCGCCCAGTGCCGCGCTCCCAGACGCTTCCCTCACGCGGGCAGAGCTGTGTGCCACTGCTTCGATGGAAGGGTATGTGCACCAGCAGTCCCAGGCAGAACGCAGCCAGCAGGCAGGCCGCCCTTCCCGCAGCTCCATCCCAGATACTACGCGAGTCCCTAATTCGGGTGCAGTGAGCACACACACGCTGCTTAAAATCGACCTGCTGTGGCTAACCGTTCAGCCGGTACAGGCAGCTGTCACCCCGTGTCGTACACAAGTTCATTCAGCACATCATTCACACCGTCCAGGAGCTGTGACATCGAGGTAGCGTGACGGGCGTTCAGACCTTGCTGCGCTCATTGCGGTTGGACAAGGCATGGAATCCCGTCGGTCGTTATCCCACAGAGGCATCGCTTTGCATCAACCACCGCCGGGCAGGTGACCGCAGGTGAGACTGTTTGCCTGCCGCTAGAGGCGGTGGTATGGGGCGCTATACAGAATCTCCCCTCACTGCCACCGACTTTGCGTCGTTTCCTGTGGTTCGACCTCGCCCCAACCCGCAGGGAATACTATATCCTGAAATGTGACACAGCGTCCATGAACAATCAGCCCGCAGCTCGCGTTCGAGGGGCGAGATTACCCGACAATGACCGTCGGTGATGCCTGCAAGAAATGTGACACAGCGCCGGATGAGGGGAACCCTTCTCTTGCGGCGTCACAGCGGCAATATAAGCCGGGCAGGAGGTCAAACAAAATTGGTCGTCGCCACGGTTGTTTGATATTCACGGACGATGTTGCGCTAAGGGGTCCTTTCCAGGGTACTATCATGTGTATTTAGCAGCACACGCGGTTGCATATACAGACGACGATGCGTGCTACTACAATACCTACATGCATTTGTTATTGCTATAATAATATCTGAACCGAATTTTGGCGGCTTATAACTAAAGTTTCTACCGTAGGCGATTGGACTACTTGTACGACACGACGCGACGACGAATAATATGCGGAAATCGCATCATCAGGCTGTTCTAGAACCGTACCTGTACAGTAATGGTACTCGTACGAGTGCCAGTAAAGAAAGGTCGACGAGGCGGCGGCGGCGTTTTGGCGGATTGGTGCAGAACTCGACCTGAACCATCCATGGGATGAACTACCCACAATAACAGCCAGCGAGCCAATGCCCGCCCGCGCACGCCTGTCACGCTGGGTCTTCCTATGATATTTAGTTGCAGGGCGGCTAGAGCAGTAGAACTTAGGTCGCGCCCCCATCTGAGCTCAAGGGTTCAGCCTATGCGGCCGTCGCAAAGTCGCAGATAGGCTGTCGAGAATTTATTTATAGAATATTGTATATAATATCCTTCTCGGACCAGGACGGGCACCGAGGGATTTCGTATATAAAATTAAATAATTCCGCAATGTATCCGTATAGCAGTACTTTATGCAGTGACAACCCAGGCTCGGAATTTCACATTTCAACAGCCCAGCATACACACACCCCTCCATATAAGTATGGGGTTTGCGAATTTGATCCACATGCCCATGCGCGGTTACACTGAGACCGCCATGTGCGCGTGCATGCGTGTTACTCATTCAGGGTCGCACGGCTGGGGGAAATACCGCGATAGCGCGATACACCCCATATTGCCACTCGGTAGCCGTTGCCGTCAACACTTTCATTTGAGCAAAAGCAGGGCTTCTGGCGCTAGAGCTTCAAAATCACAAATTGCACCACTCGTGTGCACAAATATGCATGGCACAGCCCCCGTATTCAAACCACATCACCCTTGGTATGATCACTATCCACCGTACACATCGGCCATTGAAATTAGATAGGTCATGAACGACCTGGACCGAGCCCTACGTATCGATGACTATATATATGGTTTATGGCCAAAATCATGGACAAAATGCGGCTGTGATCGTTGCACGCGCATGCGGGAGAGGGTTCTCGCGGCGTCCTTGCTGTAGGCCAAAGCTTTTCTATAGCAGTGCATGGCCGCATGCTCATAGCGCGCCATGGTGAGCCCAGTGGGGCGGCAATGGCGTCCACCTTAATGCGTCGATGCTGGTGTAAATAATGTTGTGAAAGAGGGGATCCGGCATGGCGGCCGTGGGCATCACTCAAGGGGGGTATGTGCCAAGTATGAGTAGCACAAGTCCATACAACACATCACTGTGCCGCCACCGTGTATCAGGTTTTGAGATCCCCTTGGCGTAAAGTTTCACGCCAACGTGTTGACCACACGCTGACACAGACGTCAGATAATGACATATTATTTTGAAAAATTCAAAAAAGGTGCCTAAATGGCCTCGGACGACCGTGCTGCTCCTGCGGAATCTATAACTTTGCTCGCGTAGTTTTTATTAGTATTTATTATATGATAATTTTCTGACGTTTCCTCGCAACGCACTGAGCGATATATATCGCGAGTTTGAGAGCTGCACCACAAGGCGGCACTGCAGTGGCGATGGCATCACGCCACATCGTGCACGGGCGCACGCCACTGTGGCCCCACCCCAAGCAAAAATACCCTAGCCTCTGCTGACATGTTTCCCCGCCCGCCTATGCATGGCCATCCCACCATGCAATGGTATGTGCATGCGCGGCGGGACGTGCGGGCACCAACCCCCGTTGTTGTGGGGGTAATGGAAACGCTCAGTGTGGCGCAAGTGGCACTCGTGCTGTAGGGCACTTGTTCGGGCCAAAGGGGATGCTTACACCCTATGCATGGTGGTAACGGATGAGCCTAACAATGCAATATTCCAGGATTTCAGGTCATAAACCCTATATTCAGCTGCCGTACTATTCGTAAGCTCGGATTCGGCGAAAAGGGGCCTGGGACATATGTGGATGGGTGTATAAGCGTCGGCCAGCGTAAAAACTAAAAACGGCTTATGCAATCAATATCATGAATTAGGGAACTGCCGCAACGCGTGATGAAGGGCCAAGTTTTGTGTTCGCAGTTGTTTCGGTGTAATCCCGTATATCGCCCAACAAGTGCCATACCCGAAAATGGTCCTTCTTCATAACCGAAGGTCGAAAGACCAGTTTCTTTACAACCGAAGGTCGAAGGACTAGTTTCCTCGTACAAAAACACCACCATGAACTGGGTCTTGGTAGTACGTCGAGCCCGTAACGGTCAAAGGACCAGTTTTCTACTTAAATGATTCTCACGTTTAATGTCTAGTTCCTAGTGAATTACATGGCGACCGAAATAGCCACGTACAACACAGTCTCGCATCCGCGGGGTGGCCACAATTTGGCATGCTCGCCTACCAAGCGTGCCTCGGACCGCCTGTCGTTGACTACCGAGTGTTTTCAAATCGCGCGCCGGCTTCAGCAGGCAACTCTACCCGTCCCTGGAGCTACCCCCGTCATGTTGGTCATACAACCACTACTTTGCCTGCGATGGGAAGTTAGGGGGTGGTCGCCATGGAGCAGCAACAACCCTTGTTGTTCGTGAATCCCGCCGCTGTAGGGGCAGTCCTGCTCAGGGCGCATGTGTTTAACCCCACATCAGCACCGGCACTCGGACCGCCCCGCGCTGCTCAACGCACCGAAGCCAGCATCAGCGGGGTAAACTCACGCCAGCATACTCGAACTCCGCCATACTTTACACGTCTTCGCTACTCTGAGAAGTAATACTGCCACTAGAGTCCGACGACGGGGCGGTGGAGGCGTTAGTGAGCGCCGGCGCCATCCTGGAGAACAAGGACGATGATGGCGCCTCGGCGCCAATCACAGCGGCCCTAGCGAGTCGTTTCGTCTATCGCCGGTCCTGCGCCGGCAGCATCTCGCAACGCTTGCTATTCACCATCGCTACACACTCTATACTACGAAACGGCTTCGGCAGCCCTGCGGTACAGCTGTGTTCAAATAGACCCGTTGCAGGAGTGTGGAATCCAGAGAGCCGCAAGGATCAATCGTAGTAGTCGCTACATTGTACAGCCCCGTGTCCGCCGATCCGGGGTCCGGCGTCCGTCGACGGATGGGCGGCGAGGCGGACGGCCGACGGTTGTCCGGCGTTCGGCGACTGGCGAACGACGGCGTCCGGCGTCTGAGTCCGGTCCACGCGGCGGGCTCTGCGCTTCGCGCCATGCCAGCCCCGTAGACCTGACGAACGGCGACGAACGTCCCGACCGGCGACGGCCGGGCGGCCGGTACCCGTACCGGTACAGATAGTAAGCAGGTAAGCGCAACGGTTATTTTGGTCTGCGCGGAATTATGACAGAATCTATCTATAACGGATACATTTTCGATCTATCTAATAATATATGCGAAACCGTTCAGAAATTCGGCGAGGGACAGACTCACGCACACAGACAGACTCACCTCGTAATCAATAATGTACATCTGCCCACAAAAGTCTTGCCCCACTTGTCAAGCATTAATTGTACATTGGCCCATTATGAGCCCTCACCTTCGTTTCCGGCCGCGCCCTTCCATGTGTCATACGCGAACACATCATGCGTGGGGGGACCCTAAGTGGTGTTTGTTGTGCTCTCCTTGTAAAAGCCATACGTGTGCGTGTCATTGTTTAGGGTTGGTAATGAATTTGAGAACCCAATGTCACAAGGGCACGAATTTTTATATCGCGCGTATATGGGTTATATCTGTACGGATGCACGCCAAGGGTTAGCTCTACCATCGTAGAGCACATTCACAAAGGCGCGCCCTCTCCACTATCGGCATTCAAGCAAGTGAGTAGTTCCGGCAAAACGGCCAATACCGCCATTAAGGCTTGCTTTAAAACCAGCCCACCTACAGCTGCTGCCCGCATTCAATGCGCCCTTGGTAGAGCCGGGCTTCAGCCCATATTGCGCAGGGGTGCAGCCCCCGAATCAGCGGGTGGGTCCATATGGTCACCTGCTAGGGCATCGTCCAGGGTATGTGGTAGGGCCGGCCATCAACACGCTCCCATATTCTGCTATGGGGCTGCGCCTAGCGGGCCCCTAAGCGGGGAAAACCCGCCCGCGCGCGGCGAGTACATCGCCTTTTTATCGGGATGCGGGTCGCGCGGTAAGCCAATGTGCTAGGGTTTGTAGGAGAACCCAAAAATATTTACATCGCCCCCCCCCCCCCCCCCCCCCCCCTCCCCCCCCCCCCACCCCTTGGCTATATTTTCACCGAGGGCCCCGGAAAGGTTCGAACCATCGCAGAGCGGAATCACAAGCGTAACATGCAGGCCCCCCCTCCGCCACCAATCACATCTGAAGCCGTTGATGAATATTCTAAATTAATTATATCATAAAAATGCGCCACTGTACCACTCGGCGGTCGGTTGCGCCGGTGCTGACGTGGCGATATTGATAGAGACGTACATGGCAAGACTTACGAGGGGGACTGTAATAGGATATCGCGTCTCGCGCGGCCGGCGGCGGGCTACGGAATGGCGACGGCGCCCTGCGGCGCTAGCGAATTGGCCTAGGCCGCAACACCCGCGCCGGACGGTGCGCCGAGGCCCCACGACGTACCAGTCCGCGATGGTACGTCCATGGAACCCTTGGGTGCGGAAGGTCAAAATTGGAGGGGTTTTAGAGTTTTTAATACTTACATCCACGTCACAGCACGAACGGTCCCGGACAAAAGTTCCCCCTTCATTTTGCGGAAGGTCCCTATTGTACCTTTTCGATATCTGTCATAATACTTTCCTGATTTCTACACGTACAAAAAAGGAATACAACAATGTGCGAAATCTATGTCCGACTACTAGTACACAACAACAATCTATGCAAATCGATGAACCGTATACACGGCGGATAGGAGCCCAACCTCCTTTTCTCAAGGCGGCGAAGCCGCTCTGCTTCCGTTCGTTCTATTCATACCTAAATTACAGGGTTGTACAATAAGTCCACACCCTATACATTTTCAAACATTATATAGTATAGCTTAGTATTAAACGGATTCTAATATATACGATCCCGAAAAAGTAGAATTGCTTGGTTGCATATGCTTTCCAGTTGCATCCTGAGCCGTTTCGCCACATCCGAAGTTTGAAGTTGGATATGCATGGTCATCGAGATATATATATATATTTCAGGCTGTGTATATGCTATGTATTTGCTATGTATATGCTATGAAATTAAAATAAATGTAAAAATTAAAAACTAAAACGATTTGAGTTTTGCAAATCGCGACGATTTGTTGCATATCAGCTTGGGAACGATTATATCATCTTGGGAACGATTATATCAGCTTGGAAACGATTACATTTGGATGCGATTACATTGGAGGCGGTTGCTATGTTTCGCTATTAACAGATTGCGGTTCCTCACGCATGCGCTTCGCGCCCACTTGATCTTCGTCTACATTCACCGTCAGAACGTTGATCGTCTTCTTCACCTTGTATTGATCGATGTCGACAATGAGCGACTGATCAAGCATCCAACGAGTTGGGTGCGCCATGGACAACCGCACGCCTTCGTCTTCGATGAAATCAATGTTGTTCCCGATCATGTACTCCTTCAACACCTTATCAAGACGATTCATCACACTGCACATCTTCTTCCATTCGTTGAACCGCTCGACGTATTGTGCAAGCTCGCGCTGTATCTTCGGGGGGAGCTCATCGGCCTTCGCGCACGCCATGGCGATTGGTCAAAAGTGGTTGGGGTATTGTAGCGAGTGCTTTGGTGTGGGCGTGGTGGAAATGGCGGTGCGTCCTTGTGCCCCGCGCGGCTTCATGCCATTGGCGTTTGCCCAAGCGCCCCGCGCGCGCCGCACGTGGCTGGCCGCATGCCGCCGGGGTGTTGACAAAACGCATGCATTTTCCCGATGTGTTCCTATAGAGCGATCTGGAAAATGCATGCACTTTGTCAACAAAATGCTCCACGTCAAAAGCGCGTCCCGCGCGGTCAGCCGGCCTGTGGTCCGCCGCCGCCGCCAAATGATCGCTCGCTCTCTCGCCGCGCCGCCGGGCTCGCTCGGTCCTTGAGCCGAAGAGCGCGTGACTCGGTGCAGTACTTAGGCAGAACACACCGAGACTCTCAAACGCACCGAGACTCTCAAACGCACCGCGCGAGACTCTCAAACGCACCGCGCGCAAGTGGGCTGCACCAGCCGCTTGCGATTTCATCGAGGAGTACGACGAGAGCAAAGGGTTGTAGGGAAGATGTGTACCAGTTTTGAGGGTGTGTACCAGTTTGTGTACCAGTTTTGAGACCGAAAGTGGTACACACGTTTCACGTGGATCCTGCGTGATTCCGTGAAGGTTCCCTCACTTTTCCAGCTGTGTGTACCAGTGTACCACTTTCATTTCACAGTAAGCGCTCTATAGAGAGCCTTTGAGTATTTTAAAAACACACCAGCCTTCCATGGAGCCGTAGTGTCGATCTCAAACTGGTACACACCCCTCCGAGAGGCGCCGCTACACATTCGCGTGCATTTCCACGTCGTTCCTACCCATCCGGCGTTGTTTCGCAATATCAAAACTGGTACACAAAACTGGTACACACACCGAGACTCTCAAACGCACCGCGCGAGACTCTCAAACGCACCGCGCAAGGGGGATATCTTACGCAAGAGTTGGTACGAGCTAGAGTGGCTTAATGTCGCGGAACGCCTGCCCGCCCCCCCCCCGGGGTTGTTCGTACCGGTGTGATTCATCTGAGCGCCGTTTCGGAAAATGATCCAACTCCCTAGTTGCGAACTGTTGATGGCGCCTTGGTTCCACGACCACCCGGCCATGGGAACCTTTGTGGAGTAATCGCCAGGTATCCTGATGCTGAACACGAGCTTTGGCTCCGCCACCGACGCGGTCGTGCTTCCCCACGCCAACTGAGGGTACCCCGATTCTAGCGTCGAGTTCATCGTTAGTGCGGTATTGCTACCCTGTTGGACTACCGCCGTGTCTGATGCGGAGCCGTCGCCATTCTCGGGGAGCACGCCTTTGTTCTCGTTATTGTCGTACAAAGTCACGTGATCGTAATTGAGAGAGTACGTACCCCCTTCTCCGGCCGCACCGTTGTAGTAGAATCTATTAATGCATTGCGTCCCGAAGGTGGATCCAGTGGAGTAAAACAACCACACGTCATCAGCGCCCGCGGTCGTTATGCTCCCGAGCGGCAGAATGGCGGACTCGTTCCCAGCGACATCGATTACCTCCACCCAGAACCAATATTGCGTCCCGGGGCTGAGACCGCCCTTCACGAGGTTGGCGGCGTCGCTCGTCGATCCGACGGTGAATTGCGAGGTGATATCGGCATAGACCCCCACGGGGATGGTGTTGGCCGTGTTGTGGTAGAGCCGCACTTCGCCGATCCCGGACGCCATTTTATGTTTCGTGAGATCAAATATCGATGCAATATGATGATGAGTTGGCTTGTCAAGACCCTCCAAGCGATCGGGATAGCGAGCTATCTGACGACGGTCTGGAAATACCGCAAAAGCATGTTGTCGCAAAGCGCAGAGCTCCGAAAAAGAGAGGCGGAGCTCCAAGAAGCAAAGGCGGAGCTTCAGCAGGCGAGGGAGACAAGCAGGTGGCAACTGGGGCTTCTCGACCGCCTCAGGTTGGCCTAAGCGCGATAGACGAGTTTATCGAGTCCGAGTTTTTCAAGAGCGGGGCGTGGAAGAAGAAGCCCTCGCCCCCCGCGGGGGAGCCCGAGCCGCCCCGCAAGCGGAAGCCGCGGGCGCCGCCTAGGGCGACCAAGCCGAAGCGGCAGGAGGAGCCCAGCGAGCCGGTGCCGCGGTATGAAGAGCGAGCTGACTTTTACGACTCGGTGATAATCGTTTGATTAAACTAAAATAAGGCATGCACATCGACAAACGGTCAAAGATTGTAATGAAGCCCCCCAAATTCAAGTGCGACGTTAAGATCCACCCTCAAATCCAGAGCCCATTGCCCGACAAGTCGTTCTTCATGACGCTCATCGGGAGCGCGGGGAGCGGGAAGACGTCGTTGATGGTCAACATGCTGCGGAGTCCGCAGATGTACTTCCAGGCGTTCAAGCACGTGCACCTCGTCATGCCGCCCCATTCGCTTGCCTCGCTCGATGTCAAAATATTCAAAAAGCACGACAAAACGTACCCGGATTTGGATTGGGCGACGCTTGACAAGATTCACGAAAAGACGCGAGAGGCGTCCGACGAGGAGGAGTTTTCACTCCTCGTGATAGACGACATGGCCGCGGCTCTCAAAGACAGCGAAATCCAGCGGCTCATGAAGCTGCTTATCTACAACCGGCGGCATCTGCGTCTCAGCATCATCATGCTCGTTCAGTCATTCAATACCATCCCGTTGCCCGTGCGAAAAACCATCTCGCACTTTGCCATGCTGAAGTTTAAAAACAAGCGCGAGTACGAGGCCATATTCAAGGAGCTGATATTCCTCGACCCTCACACCGCGGACAGCCTCATGCGCTTTGTGTTCAGGGAAAGGTACGACTTTCTGTTCTGCGATGTCGAGAAAAGCTTATTCTACAAGAAATTTGATCGTATTAACTTAAATGCCGAGGAAGACAACGAAATCCAGCAATCGCAAAGCGGAGCCGAAGAAGAAGGCGGCGGCGCGGGGAGGTAAACGCAAGCAGGGATCCAAGGCCGGCGGCAGGAAGAACCAGAGCGTGACTCAGAATGTCACCGTGCGCGTGTCGGGCGGCCGAGGCGGACCCGGGGGAGGCGGCGGTGCGGGCGGCGGCGGCGGTGCGGGCGGCGGCGGGGGCATATCCTATCCCTCGCACAGCTTCGCAACCTACTCGATGGGCCACCCCGTGCGAGTGACAAAGCTGCCGGACGGCTCTTTTCAGCCGAGCGACTTTGGCGGAGGGGGCAAACCCCCGCCCCCGGGGCCGCCGAAGCCCCCTCCTTCGTCCACGTTCTATGGATCGCAAACCGATGTTGGCAAAAGCGAAATCCTGGACAAATTCTTCCGTGGCTCCGCAGACGGGTCGACAGCACCCCCTTCCACCGCGGACATGTCTGTGGATTCCACCCAAATTTCCATGTATTCCAAGCAGCCATCCGCCCCGTTGGATATGGTGTCTGACACGAGCATGCCGAGCTCCTCGCGGGGGTCATGGTCTCCGAAAAGGTTGCAAGAGCCATCCGTTCCCATGCACGGCGTCCAAGAGACGCCGCGCGCATCCTCTAGCGGCGAATCCATAGCCGAGAGTGCTACATCGCGAAAGCATGGCTCGATTAAATCGGAACCGGGCCTCAGCTCGATGTCGGCGGCTACGCAACAGAACGACTTGCGGCGCCCGGCACGGTCGTTTCATTCCCCCGCCGGTACCGAATCCATACTAAACAGACCTCCTAGCGTCCCGTCCCGGAGTCGCTCCCGGCTTGATATTCCCAGGCGTGGGCCATCGAGCGAGGAAAGTGTGAATGTTCCAGCTCTAGTGGAGAAATTCTCATCGGAATACTCGGCGAATAGAGCGTATAACCAGAAAATAAAGAAACTCCAAGAGGCACGCCGGCTAGTGAAGGAGGATAAGAGGAGGCGGAACAAGAAGTAGTGTTTTTTACCGCAACGCTAATTTTCTGCAATGATCGTAAATACAGATGACGTTCTTTGGCAAGCTTGGACACACTTTCAAAGCCTTCGGGAGCAAAGTCGCCGGCGCGGCCTCCTACTTGGGGCACAAGGTGGGCAGCGGGCTCATGACTCTCGCGCCCGCGATCTCGGTGCTCAGCCCAACAGTCGGGGCCGGGTTTGCGGCGGCCGGGGCGGCGGCGCAAGGCATTGGCGTGCTCGGCGACGTCGGCAAGAAGGCCCTCTCCGGCGGGGGCGTGGACTTCGGCCAAGCGAAAGCGGCCTACGGCCAAGTCAAGGGGGGCATGCACAGCATCAAAGCGGCGTACCAAAGCGGCTCGAATCGTAGCGGATTAGAGCGGCGGGGCTAGCCCCCCGCGCGGGCTTATCTCCGATCCTACGCCTTAAACCACCTCGCCCGTAGGGGCGGCGAGGCCCCTAGGCGCTAGCCCCGCCTCGCTAAAATAAAGTTCTCAGCATTATTTAAAATGTCAGTCAGCGATTCCCTTGTCTTCAAGCCCAAGCCCGCCTCTATCGCCGGCACTACCCACCGGCAGACCGTGCCCGCCTACAATGGCACCACGTTCGGGGGTCAACAGACCATCCTCATCAACATCCCGTGCGGCCGCCGCGGGCACTACCTCAACACCCGCATGTCCTACCTGCGGTTTTCCGTGAAGAACAAAGACACCGCCAATACCTTCCAACCCGATTACACGGCGGCGTCGTTTATCCAATCCTTGTCGCTATACCACGGCGCGAATCTCCTTGAGCAGATTCACGAGTACAACGCTCTCTTTCATCTTTTCATGGACCTGCAGGGTTCGTTCGAGGAACTCATCGGTGCGGGGAACATTCTGTACGGAACCAATGGAACCACCAAGCGCGAAGGGGAAAAAGGGCAAATATCGAGTCAAAATGGGGACATTTACGGACTCGAAAATGTGCCCCCCTTAACTCGGTTTTTGCACCCCCCAAGGGGGGTGCAAAAACTGAGTAACGCCCAATACCGTACGAATGTACGGCAAAACTGGCCTTTCACACATTCTTGCCAACACTGTACGAGGTACCCTTCACCTATACTGCACTATGTACTACGCATCTGTCCACCGCCCCTTGACGAGATGCGTCGCTACCAGCCCATGCTAACCGTTTTTGCCTCGAATGCTACTCCGTCGCTGTGCTTTTCACTCTTCTATCACTCGCAAGCACCCTCGCGCTTTTGTTTAGGGAGGCATCCTCACGCATCTTGGTTCACAAAAGCATGGCAGACCGTCCTCGCAAAGGAAAACGCACCTCTGCCCGGTTGAAGACTCCGGTGGCGGGTGCACCTGCAGCTGCGCTTGGTTTCGAGCCAACGACGGCTCCCGACGCACTGCTAGTGACCCCCATGGCGCAAGATTCTCCGCAGATGCACTTGCGTTCGGGCAGGAGGGCGTCTCAGGCTCCAATACCCGCGACTCAGCCCATAAGGCCCCTGCAACCGAGCGGTGGGCAACATCGAAGCGGACCGCCATGGCCTTGGTACTGCGGAGATTCGCGGCCTTTGGCCGAGCCGGGGCCTCAGCCTAACCCCGAGCCTCAAGGAGTGCCACCTTTGGACCCACTCCCCGAGCGATTCCAACGGTACGCGGACTCGCATCTTCGTTAGCATCACTCATCTCGGCGCCGTGGGCTGCGTTAAGCGCACCTCGCCATCGCGCATCTCATGGATCTCAACTCACCCAGACCGATGTCGAACAGTCTGAAGCCGGTCAAGGTGAACCTTTGGCCACGATTCATGAGGATGAGCACGGACAGTAAGCGGAGGAGGAGGAGGAGGAGGAGGAGGAAGAGGAGGAGGAGGAGGAGGAGGGGCCCAATACTGTCGGGGGTGTCCGCCTGGACAAACGAGCCCCGACACAAGCGCCACAAGTGGGAGCAAAATGGTAACCCCTCGCCCCTTGTCAACAGAACCTCAAACGTGTGCGCATCTTCGCGCGTGAGGGAAAAGATTCTCACACGTCCCCCCCCCCCCCCCCCACCCCTCCCTACATAGACCATCTCCACGACCCCCCCTTCAACAAGAAGCGCCACTTGTCGACCCAATGCTCGGCGAAAACTGTGAAACACTGTGGCTACTCGATTCGCAGCGTGCGCGAATGGCACAACGACTACGAGATGCGGCGCGGCATTCAACAAGTCAAGAACAAACGCTTCACGAAGTCCACCAACACCTGCCAGCCCTGCCAAGGCAGCTCGACACCCCGCACCGTCTTGGTCGACAACCGCTACTACCAGGTCGTAGCGGCGCATCGTTAGGCTGGCGGGTCCTCTAAGCCCGCATCTCAACCACCGCCAGCGGGGTCCGGTGGAGATGGTTCCCAAAACGGCGCTGCAGCAGGTCTCTTGATAGAGCTTCGAGCAGCTCCGCCCCTCCCCCGAGCAGGCTTGGTCCCTCGGAGACTGCCAAGCCGCCGAGTGAGCCTCAGCCTTCGAGAGCGACGAAGCGCTCGCACTATGCGTTGAGCACAGGAGGCAAGACCACCTTGTCGCCCATGAAGCTGCGTAGGAAGCGTTCCGAGAAGCGCGGGCCGAGTCCTCCTTTGAAGATGGCGAAAGAATTGGAGGCCGACGACCCCTTCCAGGCGCCTAAGCCGAAACGCGAAACCCGGTCAAGCCGCCAGGCGCCTTCGGGTGCCGCTGCTGGAAGTCGCCTTGCCACATCTTTCCGTGGCGGTGCCCCATCTCTGCGTCCCCGACCCACATCTCCGCCCAAAAAGCCCTCATCTCGGGACGCAAAGCCCGTAACGCCGCCTGCGCGGACATCTCGGCCTCCTACTAAATGTATCTCTCGTGTACAAACCCGTGTATTGTCGCTCCTAGCTCTACTTGTAACGCTGCCCTGTCCAAGGAGCCCTTTGTCGTTGTCACGTCGCCTTGGTTTACTCACCTGGATGTCCTCCTACCGTTGCTGGCGGCCTCCAAGGCGGAAATCTATCGCGTGCAGATTCCGAGCATCTACTTGACGCAAGGGCCCCTCCCGCGAATGGTCTACCTCGACAGCCTGTTGACAGCGAATCGTGTACTTTTCATCGCGTCAAAGCACCCAAGAAACCCCGAGACCAACGAACACGCCTTGTGGCTGGTCGTCGGAAGAGATTCGGCGACTTTAAGAGCGCACCTCTCGGAGCACCTCGGCAAGCAACGTGAGTTTGTGTCTGGTCCGTGACAAGGGTTTCATGCAGCTTGAATTTCGCTGCCATAGCTCCTTGGACAATACCTCATTAATCATAGTCAACGATCATAACAAATCATTCTCAACCGCAGATAAGAGTTGAATCGACTCCTGTCCGTTGATTTCACAAACCGCACTTCCTTTGCTAGCGCAGCCGGGGCAGCGGGGCGGCAACGCGCCGCGGCCGGGGCAGCGGGGCGCCAACGCGCCGCGGCCGGGGCAGCGGGGCGCCAACGCGCCGCGGCCGGGGCAGCGGGGCGCCAACGCGCCGCGGCCGGGGCAGCGGGGCGCCAACGCGCGGCGGGCCGCGCAGCGGGGCGCCAACGCGCGGCGGGCGGCGCATGTTGGTGATTCATGCAGCCCCGCATACTAAATGGTTTGCAGCCATCCAGACAATCAAAGCATGCCTTAAGGCAGCATCTGCGGTGCAGCGCTGCAGCACTCTGCGGCGTGCCGCCAGCAAATATAAGGTATTAGCCCTACTGCCTTGCAAATCTGTATAGTATCGTCAAGCCGGTGCGTGTTCACATCCCTTCTATGCCATGCAGTCCCGCATACTAAATGGTTTGCAGCCATCCAGGCAATCAAAGCATGCCTTAAGGCAGCATCTGCGGTGCAGCGCTACAGCACTCTGCGGCGTGCCGCCAGCTATTATAAGGTATTAGCCGTACTGCCTTGCAAATCTGTATAGTATCGTCAAGCCGGTGCGTGTTCACATCCCTTCTATGCCATGCAGTCCCGCATACTAAATGGTTTGCAGCCATCCAGGCAATCAAAGCATGCCTTAAGGCAGCATCTGCGGTGCAGCGCTACAGCACTCTGCGGCGTGCCGCCAGCTATTATAAGGTATTAGCCGTACTGCCATGCAATCTGTATAGTATCGTCGAGCCGGTGCGTGTTCACATCCCTTCTATGCCATGCAGTCCCGCATACTAAATGGTTTGCTGCCATCTAGACAATCAAAGCATGCTTAAAGGCAGCATCTGCGGTGCAGCGCTGCAGCACTCTGCGGTGTGCCGCCAGCAAATATAAGGTATTAGCCCTACTGCCTTGCAAATCTGTATAGTATCGTCAAGCCGGTGCGTGTTCACATCCCTTCTATGCCTGCAGCCCCGCATACTAAATGGTTTGCAGCCATCCAGACAATCAAAGCATGCGTAAAGGCAGCATCTGCGGTGCAGCGCTGCAGCACTCTGCGGCGTGCCGCCAGCAAATATAAGGTATTAGCCCTACTGCCTTGCAAATCTGTATAGTATCGTCAAGCCGGTGCGTGTTCACATCCCTTCTATGCCATGCAGTCCCGCATACTAAATGGTTTGCAGCCATCTAGACAATCAAAGCATGCCTTAAGGCAGCATCTGCGGTGCAGCGCTGCAGCAATCTGCGGTGTGCCGCCAGCAAATATAAGGTATTAGCCCTACTGCCTTGCAAATCTGTATAGTATCGTCAAGCCGGTGCGTGTTCACATCCCTTCTATGCCTGCAGCCCCGCATACTAAATGGTTTGCAGCCATCTAGACAATCAAAGCATGCTTAAAGGCAGCATCTGCGGTGCAGCGCTGCAGCACTCTGCGGCGTGCCGCCAGCAAATATAAGGTATTAGCCCTACTGCCTTGCAAATCTGTATAGTATCGTCAAGCCGGTGCGTGTTCACATCCCTTCTATGCCATGCAGTCCCGCATACTAAATGGTTTGCAGCCATCTAGACAATCAAAGCATGCCTTAAGGCAGCATCTGCGGTGCAGCGCTGCAGCAATCTGCGGTGTGCCGCCAGCAAATATAAGGTATTAGCCCTACTGCCTTGCAAATCTGTATAGTATCGTCAAGCCGGTGCGTGTTCACATCCCTTCTATGCCTGCAGCCCCGCATACTAAATGGTTTGCAGCCATCTAGACAATCAAAGCATGCTTAAAGGCAGCATCTGCGGTGCAGCGCTGCAGCACTCTGCGGCGTGCCGCCAGCAAATATAAGGTATTAGCCCTACTGCCTTGCAAATCTGTATAGTATCGTCAAGCCGGTGCGTGTTCACATCCCTTCTATGCCATGCAGTCCCGGATACTAAATGGTTTGCAGCCATCTAGGCAAATGGCTGCAGCAATCTGCGGCGTGCCGCCAGTTATTATCAGGTATTAGCCCTACTGCCTTGCAAATCTGTATAGTATCGTCAAGCCGGTGCGTGTTCACATCCCTTTCATGCCATGCAGTCCCGCATACTAAATGGTTTGCAGCCATCTAGGCAAATGGCTGCAGCAATCTGCGGCGTGCCGCCAGCTATTATAAGGTATTAGCCCTACTGCCTTGCAAATCTGTATAGTATCGTCAAGCCGATGCGTGTTCACATCCCTTCTATGCAATGCAGCCCCGCATACTAAATGGTTTGCAGCCATCTAGGCAAATGGCTGCAGCAATCTGCGGCGTGCCGCCAGCTATTATAAGGTATTAGCCGTACTGCCTTGCAAATCTGTATAGTATCGTCAAGCCGATGCGTGTTCACATCCCTTCTATGCCATGCAGTCCCGCATACTAAATGGTTTGCAGCCATCTAGACAATCAAAGCATGCTTAAAGGCAGCATCTGCGGTGCAGCGTTGCAGCAATCTGCGGCGTGCCCCGAGCAAATATCAGGCATTAGTGGTACTGCCTTGCAATCTGTATAGTATTGTAAAGCATATGGGCAATGAAATCCCCTTTTGTCATAAAAATCTTCATACTGGAAGGTTGCCGAGCCAGCTCTTTACCCCCCACCGTCTTGGTCGACGAACGCTACTACTAGGTCGTAGCGGCGCCGCGTCAGGCTGGCGGGTCCTCTAAGCCCGCATCTCAACCGCCGCCACCGGGGTCCGGCGGAGATGGCTCCCAAAACGGCGCTGCAGCAGGTCTCTTGATAGAGCTTCGAGCAGCTCCGCCCCTCCCCCGAGCAGGCTTGGTCCCTCGGAGACTGCCAAGCAGCCGAGTGAGCCTCAGCCTTCGAGTGCGACGAAGCGCCCGCACGGTGCGTTGAGCACGGGAGGCAAGAGCAGCTTGTCGCCCATTAAGCTGCGCAAGAAGCATTCCAAGGAGCGCGGGCCGAGTCCTCCTTCAAGATGGCGATAGAGCTGGAGGACGACGACCCTTCCAGGCGCCTAACCCGAAACGCGAAGCCACGTCAAGCCATCAGGCGCCTTCGGGTGCCTCTGGTGGGAGTCGCAGGGCCACATCTTCCCGTGGCGGTGCCATATCTCCGCCTCCCCGACCCGCGTCTCCGCCTATGGAGGCAAGAGCAGCAGCTTGTCGCCCATTAAGCTGCGCAAAAAGCATTCCAAGAAGCGTGGGCCGACTCCTCCATTTGGAAGAGCTTCAGGCCACCGCTGGCAACAATGACGAGCAAGAGATGCAGAGGGTGGAGGTAGTTAAGTGTGACGGTGGGGGTACCGCATCTCGGCAGCGGGGGCAGGTGAACGCCCGCATCTCTCGCGTAAAAACCCGTGTACTGTCGCTCCTAGCTCTTGTAACGACGAGACGCTTTTCCAAACCCGACTCCCGTGCGTCGTGGAACCTTGTCTTACAGGTGGTTACGCCGAGAGAGATGCGGTAATGAAACCCGGAGGCCCACTTTGAGGACGACAAGTACATCCTCGTGTCAGTCTTGCCAGCGGTGGGTGAGGCCACCGCTGGCAAGACTGACGAGCAAGAGATGCATAGGGTGGAGAGAGTCAACTGTGACGGTGGGGGTACCGCATCTCCGCAGGTGAACGCCCGCATCTCGCGTAAAAACCCGTGTACTGTCGCTCCTAGCTCTTGTAACGACGAGACGCTTTTCCAAACCCGACTTCTGTGCGTCGTGGAACCATGTCGTACAGACGGTTGCGCCGAGAGAGATGCGGCACTGGAACCCGGAGGCTTGCGTCAGTCTTGCCAGCTGTGGCTGAGGCCACCGCTGGCAAGACTGACGAGCAAGAGATGCATAGGGTGGAGAGAGTCAACTGTGACGGTGGGGGTACCGCATCTCGGCAGCGGGGGCAGGTGAACGCCCGCATCTCGCGTAAAAACCCGTGTACTGTCGCTCCTAGCTCTTGTAACGACGAGACGCTTTTCCAAACCCGACTTCTGTGCGTCGTGGAACCATGTCGTACAGACGGTTGCGCCGAGAGAGATGCGGCACTGGAACCCGGAGGCTCGCGTCAGTCTTGCCAGCTGTGGCTGAGGCCACCGCTGGCAAGACTGACGAGCAAGAGATGCATAGGGTGGAGAGAGTCAACTGTGACGGTGGGGGTACCGCATCTCGGCAGCGGGGGCAGGTGAACGCCCGCATCTCGCGTAAAAACCCGTGTACTGTCGCTCCTAGCTCTTGTAACGACGAGACGCGTTTCCACACCCGACTCCCGTGCGTCGTGGAACCTTGTCTTGCAGGCTGTTGCGCCGGACTTTTCCGTAGGTTGGTGGTACGCTGCCGTGGATTCTGCCCTCTTCGGGGAGTGCCAGAGCAAGACTGTAAAACACTGTGGCTACTCGATTCGCACCGTGCGCGAGTGGCGCGACTGGCGCAACGACAACGAGATGCGGCGCGGCATTCAACACATCAAGAAGCAACGCTTATTAAGTCCACCAACACCTGCTTGATCTGCCGAGCCGGGTCTCTAACCCCCCCCCCCCCCCCCCCCCGTCTTAGTCGACGACCGCTACTACCAGGTCGTAGCGGCGCCGCGTCAGGCTGGCGGGTCCTCCAAGCCCGCATCTCAACCACTGCCAGCGGGGTCCGGCGGAGATGGCTCCCAAAACGGCGGCGCTGCAGCAGGTCTCTTGGAGCTTCGAGCGGCGAGGAGTGAAATCCTTGACATAGTGGGCCACCGTGGCGCGCAAAATGGCGCGAAGTAGCCCCACCACCTAGGTTGAGGCGGGTAGTACTTTACGCAAGAGAGGGCGCGAAGAGGACACGGCGAATGGTCATTGTTAGTACTCTCGTATAGTTATAAATTGCACCTGAAATGTACCCAAAAAGTGGGTACATATACGAGTCTAAGCGATCACGTGGGGGGCACATTTTCGAGTCCGTAAATGTGCCCATTTTGACTCGATATTGCCCCCTGTACCAGCGCGAAGGGGCCACCCTTGCGGCGGGCTCCACCACCTACTTTTGCATCCCGATCATGTCCGGCATCATTGGCGGCCTTCAGTCGAAGTACCTGCCAACCGGCGCAATGACCGGCGGTGATCTGCGCCTCGAACTCACTCTCGCCGCCACCAACGCCGCCGTGGTAGGCACGGCTCCCGATTGGGAGATCGGCAACGTCGAGCTGCAGCTCGAGTTCGTGGAGGTAACAAGCGAGGTGGATCGCATGATTCAGCAGGCCAACCCGCGGTACGTCATCTCGTACGAGTCTTTCGCCAACTACACCAACTCTATCGAGTCCGCCGAGGGCCAAATTAACAAGCTCATCCCCGCGCGGTTCTCCTCCCTCAAAACCCTCTACACAATCTTCCGCAAGCAGACGGACCTTACCGCCGCCGCGTCCAAGTCCGTAACCTCGCGCCCAACGTGCGGGCTCAAGAATTGGTATTACTCGGTGTCCGGCGAAAACATCCCGCAAACACCCGTTCGCGAAAACGTGGAAAGTTTCGCGGAGCTGCAAAAGGCTCTCCACGTATTTGGAAGCGCGGACAACAACTCCATTTTCAGCCTCGCCAATTACACGGGCACGGCGGGCGGCTCCGCCGATAACGCCTTCGCCATAGGCCAGAACCTCGAGGTGCTCAGCCACAAGAGCACGCTGACCGAGAGCGGCAAGAACACCCTCAACACCAACTGCTATTTGCTCGGGAGCGTGACCACTGGAAGCGCCGCGTACCAGATCAGCACGTACGCACATTTCGACGCGGTATTGATCATCGAGAACGGTGTCGCAACTTCTGCATTTTGATCCGGGCGAAATCTTTTGCCCACTTCTAGTAAACTCGCAGGCGGATGACGGTCCACCGCATCTTCGTTAGCTCCGAGCAACGCACATCCGGCCACCGCGGGGACTTCGTCGTAGACACCTCGAAGGAGTTCGCACGATTCGACTCGAGGCGGGTGATGTGCGCCGTGGAATTCTGCGATGTCGTCAGATACACGAGCGAGGGGGACGGCTACGTGGCCAACCCCGCAAACTCGTCGGGCCTCCTTCTCGAGGCGCCGGACATGCGAGCGGCTAATTCGTATGAAAGCTGGAGCGGGAACTCGAGCTGCGCGCTAACCCTCCTGCAGAATTACGCCACCGCGGGCGTGTACGGCCTCGCACACGACGTACCGTACGTGCGTCGCAAGCACATCGGCGTCGAGGTGGACTTTGACTTTGTGAAGCGCCTCGGGAGCATGCGCTTCCGGCTGCGCCGATGCGCCTCTGAGTTCGGGGCCGGCGACGACTTCTCCCTCGTCAGCGAAAGCGACGACTTGGAGGCATGGGCGTTCCAGCTTGTGTTTTGGGAGCCGTGCAAGTGCCAGCTCATGCAACCGTTTGCATACGATTTCTTCCGAGCGTGGGTATCGTCGGAGCAGGGGCGAGGGTCTATCGTGGGTTGTCGCATACCGGTGATGCTGAACACGAGCCGTTCGGTGGACACCTCGGAGGGCAAGTGGATGGTGGCGCTAGAGTTTTACACGCCCCTCCTATGCACAAAGGATCCCGCCGATCAGCCGCATTCCGTCGTGCTCGCTTGTCCCACACTCGTCGACTCCGACGATCGCCACATTCTAGGCCACCTCGGCAAATCGTACAGAACGGGCGAAGAGTCCATGTACGGGCAGCGATACTCCATAAAGCCGGGCAGCCGGGACGTCGCGGGGCACGAGCTTCGCGTTAGCATCGACTCGCTCACGGAGCTTCACCTGCAATTGCGAGACGCCGTCAGCCTCGCTCTGCTTGATCCGCTCGAGTTTCAGCCGGGCTATGTGATGTCGTTAGTTTTCTACCGAACCAAGTAAATGTCCCATCGCGCATTCGTCAGCTCTATCGGCTCCTCGGACAAGAGCGCCGTGCAAGCGGCCTTTGACGGCGCCTTGCTGAGCACCCACTTCCCCCACATGGGGGGAGGGCGTAGCCCAATCCGCCGCGGCGGCCCGATCGAGGTGTTCCTCGAAAACGTTAGCGCTATCCATCGCGACGCGGGGGGGTCCCCCGCAGGGGGGGAGGGCGTAGCCCAATCCTCGTTGGGGCGGAGGCTATTGGAGGACTCGTGGATCGACTTCGCGGGCGTGGGGGCGGGCACCAACGCGGAGCTACAAGCTTTAATCTCCATGTTAATCAAACCCGAAATGACGATATCCTCGGCGCTATTGTACGTAAACTCCACCAACACCATCCCGGGCACCTCCACCGCGGACATCACCAGCGGCATCAGCGGCTCCAGTCTCAAATGGGAGTACGATATCGGGGCGCCAAACGCCGCTCGCTACTTTTGGGTGGAGTTGATCGATGACAACGCAAACTCGTCCATCACCCCGCTCGGCGTGTACACCACGGAGGACAACACGCCCCCGGTCATCACGGCCCGAAGCGTGTCGCGCGGCACGCCTCCAACCACGGTTCTCAACGTCACCTTCAACGTGACGGACAACGACGCCGTTCAGACTATTTACGTTTTGCTAAATGACACACAGGACACCAACCCCGGGCCGGCGCTCATCAAGACCATCGGCGATGCGTTCCCCGGCGGCACGACTTCGCACTCCTACACGGGGTTGACGCCCGACACCATCTACTACACGTGGATCATGGCGAAGGACCAAGCCGGGAACGAGACGAGCGTGGACGGCTTTGGGCCCATAACCACCAACGCGGACTCCACTGCCCCGACCGTCGACTCGTTTAGTCTCGTGGCCGGCACGGATGCCGAGTCGCAGGTAAGCATCTCGCTGACCATCTCCGATGCATAGCCTTCCGCCGCCTTCAGCGGGGAGGGCTTCGCCCGATCCCCTGCGGTTCTTTTTGGGCGCTCTTAGTAACACGGCGCGGATCGATGCCGGCTCGCGTGGACACCACCGTCCTGATCCCGGAGTTTTCCGAGTTCCCCTTCTCGCACCTCAACGAGAACCTCTACAACGGCTTTGTCGCCGGCTCGTACGATTGTCTCGGCAGCCGCATACTCGAGGACCATATCGGGTACCCCGTTCCCAGCCTAGGGGCTTTCAGCCGCATCAACGTCGCCTTCCCGGACCTCGAAGAAGGGGCGACTATCAGCCACTGGAGCGCCAACCTCCTCGTCCGCCCCAACACCGATGCCGGCGAATAACTCGGCGAGCAACTCCTTTGGGATTTGATACGTCTCGGCGCTGCCCGCGCTCCTGCGATACAACGTGCCGCGGGGACCGCTCTGCGCGCACGTGTAGTGGACGCCGTGCTCCCGCTTGTAAGCGCAAGGGTCGCGCTCGCAGAACTTGAGGTCGAGGCCCGGCTTGTTGGTCCACACCGCGGTGGGCTTCTTGAAGTCGCGGCCGTACTTGCAGTAGGTGCAGCGGCGCAGAAAGGGCGCGAGGGGCTGCATGAAATCGCGCCGCTTGAGCATGCCGGTGAAGGGGTTCTCGATGAACCAGTACCGCGGCCGGTACCACTCGATGATCTCGAGACACTTCTTCGCGATGGAATCCGCGAGCTCGAGCTTGCGCACCCCGCGCGTCTTTGCCATCGAGTACTCCGTGCACGGCGGGCTGGCCCATATCACGTCGAAGTGCCCGCGCGGGTAGGCCGCGGCGTAGTCCCATTCGCGCACGTCGAGCGTTATCGCGGCGCGCGAAGAGGGGTCGGCATCCAGCGATACGTACTCGACCGCCCGGTCGCCAAACATCCCGCGCAGAGCCGCGCCCACGCTCTGCGTCCCGCAGCACAGGTCGAGAACGCGAAGAGGGCGCATTTATATCCCGCGCGAAAAAGTTTCACGCTTCGTGCGCCTCGCTTAAGGCGATAGATTATTTGCTAGAGTACTTACTAAATCGCCGGACACCATGCCTCGCACCCGCGCCTCCGCGGAGCTCCGCAAGCGCCGCGCCGCCAACCTCGAGTCGTACCATCGCAATGCCGATCGTCACAACAAGAAGCGCTATTGCAAGCGAATCGCCACCGGCGCCGTGTCGCGCATGCAGCTATACACGCTCGAGAAGTACAACATGACTCCCGATGATTTCAATCGCATTCGCACCGATAACGGTCTTGCGCCCGTGCCGAGCCCCCACGACGCCGCCCCGCCGTGCACGCGCGATCGGGCGGATCCCTCCCCCCCCGCGGAGGAGCCCGAGCCCTCCCCCCCCGCGGAGGAGCCCGAGCCCCCTGCGGAGGATCGGGCGCAGCCCTCCCCCCCTGCGGGGGAGCCGAATCGCGGGCGCGACATGACCCTCGAGGAGATTATTGCAAAGATAGAGGCACTTACCGGGCGTCGGCAAATCAATGCCCACGGGGTCACAACCGCGAAGACGCTCAGCCAGACGACGATCAACAACTACATCACCACGATGAGGCGCGTCGTCAAAGTGGTCATGAAATGCTCCCCAAACGACCTCGTCAAGTGCTTGCGGGAGGGCGACAAGGTCGTGCGCGCCATCGAGAGCCGGTACACCAACTCGAGCACCAAGCGAGACTATTTCAACCGCATCTACTCGCCGAGCAAGTACATCCCGGAGTACAAGGCCGCGATCGGCGAGGAGGCCCTCGCAAAGTACCACGCTCGCATGCTCGTGCACGCCAAGAAGGTCGGCGAGGAAACCACGCAGCGCACGGTCACCGGGACGGTGCTGGACATCAGCGTCATCAAGTCGCGGGTTCCGGCTGTCAAGGAGAAGTTCGGGGCCGCGTCGGCGGAGTACATCGCGGCGCTCCTGCAAACCAACCTATGGGGGCTTCGCGCCGAGCTGGGCACCGTCAAGGTCATCAATCGCGAGTCGCAAGCGAGAACCTACCCCAACTACTATCTGCGCCCCGAAGGCAAGCTCGTCGTGCGAAAGTTCAAGACCATGCAACAGTTTCCCGACAAGCCGTACACATTCCCTCTTAACGAGTCCCTCAAGCGACAAGTCGAGGCCTCGTTGGTCGCTCGCCCGCGAGCTTATCTGCTCATGGGAAAGAGCGTCGACAACACGGGAGCGATCCTGAAGAAGGGGCTCGGCGTCGCCGTCAACGACATACGTCACTCGAGGATCTCGGACATGCTCAAGACCGAAGACCCGAATAACTACTCGTTGGCCAAGGTGCAAAGAGTCGCGGATTGCCATCGACACTCGTTGGCGACGACGCTCAGCTATTGGCGAGACACCGTGATCCCCACGGAGGATACCGATGTCTAGAAGTACACGTCTTGCGGCGTTAGTGTGCTGTGGTAGTATGCATGCTCGGCGATCGTCGCGGTCATGCCGATTCCCGCCCTTGTCGCGTTTCGTGTAATCCAAAATTTGATGACCGGAGCCATCGCGTTGTACCCGTCCGCAAAGGTGTAGTCTAGGTCGACATCTGCAAACGTGTAGGTGGACTCGAACGCCCCGACTGAGCTCGTCGCCGGCGTCGCCGTTATCGTCTTGCCTAGCGTGTGAGGGAAATTCGCGTTCTTCAGTACCGTGGCGCGTAGGGTTGGCGAGGAGTACTCGTCCGCCGAGTTGCATGTCACGCATATTTGCGACAGGCGGAAACTCACGCCGGTCCCGCTTTCCGACAACTTGTCAACCCGTATGTGCGCAAAGCCGCGCATCCCGAGCGCTAGCGATGCTCGTATCTGCACATTAAGCACCTCGGCGTCCACGTACGCCTTGTTAGCCGCGTCGGCGCTGTCGGTAGGGGCGGCGACGTCCACTATCGCTTTGCCTTTCGCGTCCACGCCCTCAAAGGCGTTGATCGGGGAAAGGTACGCGTTGACGCCGTACGCGTGGAGGGTCCCCCATCTCGAGCTCGTGGTTCCGAGATCGTACACGTAGTTCAACGCCGGGATGAAGGTCTCCGACGAAACGTTGTAATCCACCTCGTCTTTGAATATCGCAGGCTTTGTCTCGCCGCTAATACTGTCCCAATCGATCGTGACATTAGCGATCTCGGTGTCCACATACGACTTGTTGACGACATCGGTGCCGGTGTCCGGAGCCCCGACCTGCGTGATTTTATTCCCGTTCAACGACATCACGCCCGTGACGTTGAGCAGCGGCGTCTCCAAAGAGCCTATTGACGCGCCGCCGCTAATCGTCGCAAACTGCGCGTATATGTCGCGCCACTCGTCGCCAGCCTTTCCGAGATCGAATTCCCTCGTGCCGTCGGGGAACATGTGCCCGTCGACCTCGCACCCGTCGGGGTGGTACTTGAGGCGACAAACGTCGTTGCCGCTCGAATCGACGAATCGGATATCGTTGCCGATCTTGATGTCGTCCTCAACCTCAATGTCGGTGGCGTACACATGTTTCCACGCGAGATCCGATTTCCCCAAATCAAGGGAGTCGTGGGTTTTGGGTACGATGCTTTTCGAGAACTCGATGGATTCTATCGACTTTACATATGATATGCTTGCGTTGGTTACTAGCTCGCCTAGGACAAGTCGGTTTTCGGCGCGGACATAGTAGGCGTGGATATCTTCGGCCCAAATTTCGGTCCATCGCAAATCGTCGTTGTTGGATTCGGTCGCATAGTCATAGTAGGTTCCAAGTGTTAATATCGCGTCTTCGTCTAGCGTACGAGCGTATTCGTAGTTTGGGATTATGTAAAACTCTCCGAATTCTTCGACTACCTTCATAAATTTAGCCGGCTCGTACTCGGGGTGGCCGTGGTTGCTGCTGCCCGCGATGCTCAGATCGTTATCGAAAGACGACAAGGGGATGGTACCCGGGTCGGTCGCGACCCACGAAGGCAAGCTTGTCGCTTCGGTGACAAACCCTTGCGACGACACCCACGACTCGGTAGCATAGCCGGCTAGCGAAGGGATCGTTGGGCGATTCAACACATTCGCCCACTCTACGCTGTCCGCGGCGAGCGAGAGATCGTTTGCGAAGCCGCTAAGAGGTATCGCGCTTTGCGAAGAGGCCGCCCACGAAGGTATCGTCGGGATCGTCGGCTTATTCGTGAGATCGACATAGCTCCCGCTGAAAAATGCGGGCTTGTTGAGCACCGCCGCCCACTCTACGCTGTCCGCGGTGAGCGCGAGATCGTTTGCGAAGCCGCTGAGGGGTATCGAGCTTTGCGAAGAGGCCGCCCACGAAGGTATCGTCGGGATCGTCGGCTTGTTCGTGAGATCGACATAGCTCCCGCTGAAAAATGCGGGCTTGTTGAGCACCGCCGCCCACTCTACGCTGTCCGCGGTGAGCGCGAGATCGTTGTCGAAACCGCTGAGGGGTATCGCGCTTTGCGAAGTGGCGACCCACGAAGGTATCGTCGGGATCGTCGGCTTGTTCGTGAGATCGACATAGCTCCCGCTGAAAAATGTTGGCTTGTTGAGGACGTTTTCCCATGCCACACTGTCCGCGGTGAGCGCGAGATCGTTTGCGAAGCCGCTAAGAGGTATCGCGCTTTGCGAAGTGGCGACCCACGAAGGCAACACGGCGTCTGCGCCATCGGCGCCATCGGCGCCCGCCGGCCCTTGCGGGCCCGTGAAGTCGACGTCGAGATTGAAGCCGGAAATGTTTACATCACTTTGAAGCTCCGTGATCCACTGAGGTGTCGCCGCGGCGTCCCCTTCGAGGAGGACACGACGTGTCGAACCGCCTTCGTCGAGGCCGTAGATGTTGCCCGCGAAGAGGTTCGCGAAGTGCCCCTCCAAGAACGGATAAGTCAAATTTCCCACGCGCGATAATGGGGGGAACCCGGCGTTTTCTTCGTACGGTATCAGATCGCCCTTGACGACAATTCCGTTGTTAAAACTGACTTCGTTGATGCGCTCAAGCGAAACCGTGGTTGGGTGATCGGGAGTCGCGACGAGGGATACCGCGTATTCGATAACGTCGTCGAGGTTGAAATCGCCTTCCGCGCCTTGAAAGTGTGTGAATTTCAGATTTGATGTGTCCGAAAGAGTCAGCCCCTCGGCGTACACTTCGCGCCAAGGGTTCGTCGGCTCGCCGAGATCGAATAGAGGGCCAAGGGGGCTGCGAAGTGTCCCAAAAACGTCAATCCGACCGGCGTTGTCCGCGTGCGCTCCTATCGCGAAAGGCTCGACGAGGTCCACGATAAATCGCGACTTCTCGCTTTGAGGGATATACGACGAGGTATCGATAGCCGCGATCTCTTCGCTAAGCGTTGCGATGTTCGATTCGGCGGTTTCGCAGCACTCGTGAGCGAAGTTCGATAGAGCGACGATATCGTCCTCGAGCGACGATAGCGCATCCGCGGCGGCGGCGGCGGCGTTGGAGAGGGCTTCCACATTTGATTGTGTTTCCCCGAGACCGGCCTCCAAATTCTCGGTATCGATGTCGTGTTTCGCTTCGAGCTCCGCGATACTATCGTTCACTTCGCTTAGGTCCACTTGGATCCCCCGACGCATCGGAAGGCTTCGCGGCCTCAGAACCTCTTTGCGCCGGGCTAACATCGTTATTCATAACACCAGTTAATCGATAATCTACGGCGTGCGAGATGGTTTCTTTTCGACGAAGCGTAAACTCAAGGGTCAGCGAGAAGTCCGCGCCGTGGAAATCCATGTGTCGTTGGAAGTCGTCGGTGAGATAGATGATGATGAGCGACACGTTTCGATCAGCTATCGGGAACTTGAGCGAAGACGAGTGATACTCGATCTCGTTAAAATTCTGCGAAACGTGCACTTTGGCGAGAATATCGCTTGTCGCCTTCGACACCGGATCGCGATTACGAGTCGAAAGGTTGCTTCGGATGAATATCGACGAGGTACCCGCGAGATCGACGCCGCGCGGCGGGATGAGCACGCCGTCCACCGCCGCGTCTCCCGCTTTCACGCCCAACAACCTTCCACACGTACTCATTTCTCCGATCGCGAGGCTTTCGCCAAGCACCTCGGAGCTGAATACGATACGGTTTATCGCTTCGTCGTAGGCGGCGGTGTATCCGTGCAAAAGCCTGTCGTTGAGGTACACGACGATCTCGTCCACGCTTCGATTGCCTAAAGGTAGCGATATGTATCGTGACTCGTCGGAGTATACTAGCTCGAGCAGGTTGTTCGATTCATCGATAACCCAATGCGAAAGCGGGATTGTCGCGTGCGGCACCGCTACAAGCCATTCGTAATCTTGGCTCGGAAGGAGGTTAGCGGGTCGGCGAGGTAGAACACGCAAGCGTTTGTGGAGAAGTGCATGTCCGCGAATTTGCTGTCGAGGTGAATCTGAAAGCTCGTCATTTATTCGTAACGGGAGTTTAAATACTATATGGCCAAACCGAAGACCACTCAAAAGACGGCGAAGAAGCGGGGTATGCACATCATGTCCGCCGCGAGGCCGCCGCCGCGGAAACCATCGGGTGCGAGTGCAGCGGTTATCAAACCAAGCCAGTTTCTCGCGATGCCAACTGCAAAGAAGGAGAATCGTGCTGTCGCGGTGGCGAGGATGGTGCACACAAAGTGAGTTACATGGTGTACGAAGTGCACTCCGCGATCCAATTGCGCTAGTATCCATAGAACACGCCGTCGATGTACACCGAATCTCCCCGCCTCACGCCGTTTCGTTCATATTTCCACCCCTCCCATCTCTCGCGTCGGACTTTTGCGTTGCACTCATAGCACCGCTGAAACCGGCGGTCTGGGTTCAAGGCTTTTCCGCAGTCCTTACACTTTCGCACGCAGTCCCAACATGTCGCGTGTTTCCCGTATATCGTCTTCCCGCATTTTGAGCAATCGTGCTTGCTGGCTTCCCGGTGCTCCCAACAAAGCTTGAATCCTTTTGCGGCGGCAACCTCACACTTCCAACAGGGGCCGCATGTCATTTGCGATTTAGGTGGTGTAGAGGTGTTGTCGCTAGTGTTAAGCCGCGCGTGGCTGACCGCAGGCCGCCGACCGCGCGGGACGCGCTTTTGACGTGGAGCATTTTGTTGACAAAGTGCATGCATTTTCCAGATCGCTCTATAGGAACACATCGGGAAATTGCATGCGTTTTGTCAACACCCGGCGGCCTGCGGCCGGCCACGTGCGGAGCCGTCACTCGGCCAAAAAGTCGCCCTTCGACGCTAGGGGGTGGTCTAGGTACGGGAACACAAACTTCGTGACCTCTTCCATCGTTTGTGGCGCCTCGAGAAGCTTGAAGCTGCGCATGACGTTGCCCATGAAGCTCGTGTTCGGCACCCATGGCGTGCGACAATTCTTGCGGTTGCTCTTGATGATGGACTGCCCATAGAAGTACTTGCTGATGGCATTCAGCCGCATCAAGTTGCCCGATGGCGCAGCTGGCGAGAGGCACGTGAGCTCGGTGTTTTCCTTGAAGATGGCGTGTGCCTCGGCGTCGGTGATGTGAGGGAATTTCACCGTCTTCTGTTTGTTGCATGCATCCTCCATGTAGGCCTCGAGCTTTTCGCACAACTTCGGGTGACGCCATCGGGGCGAAAGCTCGCCGGTTGCCCTCATGTAGGCGTAGAGGTTGCGAATAAAGCCCACCTTGCCGCCGTCCCAAATCGCGCCCATGCTTTTATCATCGACATCGGCTTGGAACAAACGCTTGAAGTGGACCTTGTCCCAAAACATCTTGTCCATCGTGGTCGCCGTGCGCCGCCGGATGCGATCGCGAAGGCGAAAGAAATCGAAGATCTCCTCGGCGGATTCAAATTCCTGCATGGCGAAACCCACGTCGTCGTCGTCGAGCATGGGTATTCTATCGTGCTCGCGGGCGTATGCCGATCGCGGGAGGCGAACTTTGTCCCACGCGATGTTTGCGTCGGTGTCGTCCACGACCTTGATCATCGACGTAAATGGGATTGGCTTATCGAGCTTCTTGAAAAACCGGGTGATACCGAGCGAGCCCCTATCCGCGAAGCCCAGCTCTTTGTCGCTCACGCCATCTTCGATGATGTACCCGGCCTTTGCACACAAGTAGCGGAAGCAATCTTCGTCCGTGGCCTTGCACTCGTAGTCGACGAAATCCACCAACCTCTTGAACACGGGATCACGCTTGTACAACCGCGAGTTGTGGGCAAGATCCGTCGCCCGCCGGTGGCTCGTGTGCCCGCCAAGGTCGTAGACCTCGATCACGTTGGATTGCAAGTTTCTCGCCCGAAACGTGAACTGCATGACATCGCGGAGATTCATTGCGCGATTCATACAGAGCACGACGCGATCAAACCATCGGTCGGTGTGACTGACGCCAACGGTGACCGTGCTGTTTGATATGACAAGGCCTCGCGATGACCACGAAGTGTTGACATCAGCCATAACTTTCGCGCGCTCCGTGTCGTCCATATTTGCCTGCATGACGAGGCAGTCCTTCTCGTACGTGAGGTCAAAGGCGTCGCTGGTGTTGGCCTTTGCGCTCGCGTACGCGCCTCGGGCAATCTCCTCGATTGTCTTGCGATCTGGATGCGGCGCGACGTACGGGTAGAACGCCAACACCGGGCGCTTGAGGTAGCGCAGGTATCCGAGTCGAAGCTGAATGGTGTCGTAGACGGTTGTATCTTTCAGCGCGTCCATCAGCCGAACCTTTCGGGGGACGGCAGTGTGTGGAGTCGCGATCACCTTGTAATCGTACCCGAGATCCTTGATGAACGCCGTGCCGCTGCGCGAAGGGAAGGCATCCAAGACATACACCGTGTTTGCGTTGCGGATGAGCTGAATGAATACGTTCCAATTCTTCTCGAGCTTGCCGTCGTGGTTGTGTGTGTTGGACTTCCACTGGTTGAGATAGGACTGGAACTCGTCGATGATGAGGATGTTGTACATCGGCACCTTGCCGTCCTTCCCGCGAAGTTTCCAGATGGAATCCTGGGATACGATCTGATGTTGGGTCTCGAGATACTCTTGCCAGCTATTGCTGCTGTTGTAGTTGTAGTCCATGTAGTTCGTGATGACAAGCCCTCTGCTCTTGCACTTGGAGTGGATGTCCAACGCAAGAGTTTGGCGGCTGACGTTGAATAGCGACTTCTCGTCTTCTTCAAGCATCGTCATGCGCTCGAACATCTTTTGAGTCTTGCCGGAACCCATCGGGCAAGCGAGATACACAAACTTTGTCTTCTCGAGCTCGTCGCGCTTTCGCTTGTTCGTGATCTCCAGCTCGTCGAGCGAATCGATGTGAGAATCGATCGGGACATCATAATACCACTTGAAACCACGGAGAGTCTGGTTCTCGATATCCGCATACGGGAATAGCAGCGCCAATATCATCACGATGCGATTGTCGGATGGGCGTTTTGCCGGGTCTAGCCGCTTCCACTCGTCGGCATATCGCTCCACGCGCTGCGGTGTCAACTCGCGGCCTTGCTCGACCCAACGAATGAAGCTGTCGAACGAGACACGGCGGCCATGGCACCAAGACATCACGAGAAAAACGGCATCGGCGCTCAAGCGGTGTTCGCCCGTGCTGACGTGCTTGATGAGGGAGAGCGTTTCCTCCGGGGGGGAACCCTTGATGCTCCAAGACTCTGGGATATCGACCGGGAGGGGCCACGCTTCGATGCCGCTGATGTCAACGACGGTGGAAGGCGGGTTGCTCGCATGCTCGTCGATGACGGACTGCGGGATGACGTACTCGAAAGTCGCAATCTGCAGCTTCCTCATCGTGTCGCTGGCCGTGTCGGCAAAGTATGTGAGTATGTGGTCCATCGGGTCGGAGTCGTCCATGACGATCTGAACCCTGGTGCTCTTGGCCTTTGCTTGGTTCACGAGCTTGAACTGCTGGTTGCGCCCGTACACCTTGACATCGCAACCGCATTTCAAACCAAGCTTGTTGTTGATGGATCGCATGAGGTTGACAAGAGGGCGCCTCTCTTGCACGTTGTCGGTGTACATCTCCGGGAACACGAGATGCATAGAGACCTTGAAATTCTCGTCCACGACACCGACGGAACCCGAAATCAGTATCTTTGTGTCTTGTCCAAATCGCTGGCGAAATTCGTCCAATAGGCGTGTCTTGTGTACGTCGAGCAACACCTCGGTCTCGGTGACACCCGCGCGCGGCACGTACTCTTCGTAGTCGACGTACACCTTGCTCTTCGCGTCGGTCGGAATGATCTCAAACAGCGACCTGTTAGTCTGAATGAGCTCGCGGAGTTTGTCGGGTGTAACATTGGCAAAACCAAACCATCGCTCAGACATTTGCTTCGCGACCGTGATGTCGCCGGGACGTCTCGCCTCCACGATACCGGACAGCTTTCCCTCCCATGTGATGTTGTGACGTTTGAACGGCATGCTGATAGTGGGCTTCGAGTGCGATGCAGTATACGGGGATAATTTCTTACAAGGAGATATCCGCTTTAAGCTGAGCAACGCGGCGGCGGTAACGCTCGCGTTGGTACTCGCAGATGTGCTGCGCGTTGGCGCGGTAGTACTTTCTGTGATACGCGCGCACGCGCTCGCGGTTCTCCTTATCATACTCCGCGCGGTACTCGCGGATGTGCTGTCTGTTGCCGTCGCGCCATTTCTTCTTCGAGATCTTAATCCGCTCCGCGCGCTCCTCGTCGCTGAAAACGCGGCGTCGTCCCATCTTCTGCGCGGCGCTCCTTTATCTAGCGTGCGTTTTTATCTACACTTAAGTGGAGCGCTCGCGGAGCGCGGCAAGAGCCCTGCATAATGCCATCGTCCGTCTCAGTCACCGTCTCCTTCAGCGATTCCGGCGCCGACGACACCGCGGCCTCCGCGGGCTCCGCATCGTCGCGCCGCGCTCGGTTGTGTCCGCGCTGCGTTCGCGTGACTATCTATACGTCCAGCTACTGTCGTCGGTGCCGCGAGGATATTCTTCGCGAGGTAGATCAAATGCCTACGATGTGCCAAGTCTGTCGCAAGCGCGAGATCAAAGGCGACTACAAGATGTGCTTCCCGTGTTATCGTAAGCGCGAAGCCGAGAAGACAAAGTCGTGCAAGTGCGGCGCGAAGATCCGCGCGGACTACTTCGAGTGTTTCTCGTGCAACACGGAGCGAAAGACGCACCGCGCGAGCAGCAGCGACGTTCGCCCATCTGATGCAAACGATTTTCCCTTCATTATCGTAAAACATGAGTAGCACTCGCGAAACGTCCCTCGGGCGGGCGATGACCCCCGCGGAACGCTGCTATCTCAGCCAAGCGTTCCTAGATGTGGCCAGCTTTGACTATAGGTATCAGCCGAAATTTGATCGCGAGTACTTTCGCGCAAAGTATCCGGGCTTCGGCGATGATGTAATCGATATCCTTGTCCTCTACGAGCGCGGGATCCGATTCAAAGAATTCAAGGCGCTCCTGAAAAAGGGGCGCATCCCAAAGCCGGCGCCGGCTCTCGTCGAGATCAAGCGCTATGAGGAGGGCTATTCGCCGTTCGAGGGCGGATTCGAAAGGATGAGTTCCTAGTGTCTCGCGCGGTGCGTTTGAGAGTCTCGCGCGGTGCGTTTGAGAGTCTCGGTGCGTTTGAGAGTCTCGGTGTGTTCTGCCTAAGTACTGCACCGAGTCACGCGCTCTTCGGCTCAAGGACCGAGCGAGCCCGGCGGCGCGGCGAGAGAGCGAGCGATCATTTGGCGGCGGCGGCGGACCACAGGCCGGCTGACCGCGCGGGACGCGCTTTTGACGTGGAGCATTTTGTTGACAAAGTGCATGCATTTTCCAGATCGCTCTATAGGAACACATCGGGAAAATGCATGCGTTTTGTCAACACCCCGGCGGCATGCGGCCAGCCACGTGCGGCGCGCGCGGGGCGCTTGGGCAAACGCCAATGGCATGAAGCCGCGCGGGGCACAAGGACGCACCGCCATTTCCACCACGCCCACACCAAAGCACTCGCTACAATACCCCAACCACTTTTGACCAATCGCCATGGCGTGCGCGAAGGCCGATGAGCTCCCCCCGAAGATACAGCGCGAGCTTGCACAATACGTCGAGCGGTTCAACGAATGGAAGAAGATGTGCAGTGTGATGAATCGTCTTGATAAGGTGTTGAAGGAGTACATGATCGGGAACAACATTGATTTCATCGAAGACGTGCGGTTGTCCATGGCGCACCCAACTCGTTGGATGCTTGATCAGTCGCTCATTGTCGACATCGATCAATACAAGGTGAAGAAGACGATCAACGTTCTGACGGTGAATGTAGACGAAGATCAAGTGGGCGCGAAGCGCATGCGTGAGGAACCGCAATCTGTTAATAGCGAAACATAGCAACCGCCTCCAATGTAATCGCATCCAAATGTAATCGTTTCCAAGCTGATATAATCGTTCCCAAGATGATATAATCGTTCCCAAGATGATATAATCGTTCCCAAGCTGATATGCAACAAATCGTCGCGATTTGCAAAACTCAAATCGTTTTAGTTTTTAATTTTTATATTTATTTTAATTTCATAGCATATACATAGCAAATACATAGCATATACACAGCCTGAAATATATATATATATATATATATATTTTGCACAGTTGCAGCGAACCCTTCTTCAGGCGCCTCCTCGTAATTCCTACATTTGTTTTCGTCATACGTAGTTTTATTTATATGTTGATTGTTAGGTCAGCTAGATTATTGTTAGGGTAATAATATATGTTATTTTCAGGGCAAACATGTTACGTCTAGGGTACATATGTCATGCTTAGGTCAAACATGGCATGTTTATTATTTGGTACGTTTTACGTTGTCTCTATCTTCGTGTGGACGTACAATGGAAACAAGAGGAAGAATCCATGCATGCCTTGCAGGGGAAGTTGGTGGAAGGGGAATATCCGCATCAATCCATGCCCGCATGCCTGGCCGCTGCAAGTGTTGGCGCCATTGGTCATGCGACGCGCTTTTTGTTTTTTTTGTCCCCGGGATAGGACAAGCAACGAAAACGAAACCCTTGCAGTGTCATCCCTATGACGGCCGTTTATTCGCAGCGATACCCACTTACAAAAAACCATGGGTATAGGCGACGCGCTCTTATTCAGATAGACCTATATGGTCATCATCAAGGGGAAAAGGGCAATATTATAGCGTAAACGGTGCAGGCCACTACACTTCACTTTTGACTCACAGAAAATGGGACAATTTACTAGCTCGCGCGCCAGCAAACAATGTACTACAGACATATATATACAGCGCAAAGTATTGTATACTCGCCGTCGCCACCGCCATCAAGGTATCCCGCCCACTCGAGTGGAGGGGGGCTGCGCAGTACTACTAGTCGCTACTAGCATACCTTTCCACCACCGCCAAGGCTGCCCAGAACCCAAACCGGGCCGTGGCAGACAGTTATTCATAGGAAAGGATCCCACGCGACACAGGCATGCAGGGTCTTAACTTACACAAAATGGCGCGAACGCCCGGATCCGTGACATTAATGGACTCCGCCTACCTTCGGCGTAGGTCTGCACTGCTTGTGAGTAGGCATGCTGCCGCCTCTTACGTCCCTGCGTCCCTGTGCCTTACTTGCCCTGCATTCCCTGCCATGTCGCGAGACTTGCAGCTCACGCTATCGGTTACTGCCATGCAGGCTGGGGTAGGTCCCATCGCGATGGAGGTGCCTGGCAACCCCCCCTCCCTTCCCCCCCGCACGCGGCCACCCTCTCGAGAGTCTGCCAGCCGGTCCGCCCGACCCGCTCGACCAAGGGCTGCGGCACGTGCCCCCACCCAACGCTCTCGTCGCGTGGCGGCCCTTGCCGTTGGACCTAGCCGGGCCGATACGCAGGCAGTGGCGGGTCAGGGGCAGGGCCCGCCAGCGGCAGACATGTCGCCGAGCTTGGCTGTCGCTGGCGATGCGGCCGAGGGCTGGCCTACGCATAGCGATAGCCAGGCTGGGGAGAGCGGCGGGCAGGGAGCCGGCGCGTCGGCAGCCACACCCTGTGGACTTGCGCTCGCATTAGGCGGGGGTGGGGGCGTGCCGGATGCCAGCGGCTCGGAGGCTAAAGGCGCGACAACCACCATGCCCACGGTAAGAGCTGTGGAATAGGCGGGATGGAGGGCGGGGGGGGGGGGGGGGTTGTGGCCGTGCTGTGGTGTAATGCTGTGGTAGTGTGGTGCACCTTTGCATTTTTATACGGCTTGCTAATTATGTCGCCATTACACGTTCGAATGACAGCCCCCAACTCCGAAAACTAGCACGAGCAACGCACTCCCTACCCCCGCTGCCGACGAGTTGCAGCCGGCCTCAAAAGAAGCAACGCCAATCGCCAAGGTGGGCGGCCTTGCTGCGATGTACTGTTGTCATGGGCTTCTGTTGTTTTCGGCTTGCTAATTATGTCGCCATCGCGCGTTCGACCCACTCGAATTCGAGACGACGCTCGAATCGAGAGTAAGATTCGAGGAGAGCGCTGCGAGATTATGACATGAGCCGTCAGGTGAAAATCCTGGGTGACCACGGCTCAATGTCCGGACGCACACGAACTTCAGTCGACAACAAACCTTGTGGACGGCTTGCAAGGAGCGACAAGGTTGGGGCAGCAATCCTCGCCTACCGTTGGTATACGCGACAATGCGCGCCTGGGTGACCTGGTACTTGGAGTGGCAGTCGTGTTGTATGGCAGTCGTGTTGACGCACCCCCTCGCGTGCCTGCTGCCGAGCCGCAGCCGGCCTCGACAGGGGCGCCGCGAGTCATCAAGGTGGGTTGGCCCCGCTGCAAGTGTTGCCATTGCGCACCTATTACTTTTACGGCTCGCTGATAGGGTCGAAATCGCACGTTGGCCCCGCATACCCCGAGCGCAGAGGCTTGCCCGAGCGACGCACCCCCTCGAAGCGCTGCTCCCGAGTCGCAGCCGGCCGCGACAGGGGCGCCTCATGTTGCCAAGGTGGGTTGGACCCGCTGCACCTTTGTTGCCGTTGCGCACTTTTACGGCATGCTAATTGAGTCGCCATCGCACGTTGGCCCCCGCAGACCCCAAGCGCAGAAGTTAGCCCGGGCGACGAACCCCCTCGCGGCGCTGCTCCTCACCCGCATGCCAAACGCCCTCGTCGCGTGGCGGCCCTGGCCATTGGACCTAGCTGGGCCGATACGCAGGCAGTGGCGGGTCAGGGGCAGGGCCCGCCGGCGGCAGACATGTCGCCGAGTTTGGCGGCTGCCGCTGGCGATGCGGCCGAGGGCTTGCCTACGCGTGGCGATAGCCACGCGGGGGAGAGCGACGGGCAGGGAGCCGGCGCGTCGGCAGCCACACTCTCTGGACTTGCGCTCGCATTACACGGGGGTGAGGGCGTGCCGGATGCCAGCGGCTCGGAGGCTAAAGGCGCGACAACCACCATGCCCATTGTAAGAGATGCGGAATAGGCGGGATGGAGGGCAGAGTGGAGGGGGGGAGGGGGGTCGTGGCCGTGCTGCGATATAATGTTGTGGTGCACCTTTGTATTTTTACGGCTTGCTAATTATGTCGCCATAGCATGTTCGACCGACAGCATCCGACTGCAAAAGCTGGCACGAGCAACGCACTCCATGCCCCCGCTGCCGACGAGTTGCAGCCGGCCTTAATAGAAGCAACGCCAGTCGCCAAGGTGGGCGGCCGTAGTGCTGCGATGTAAGGTTATCCTGGGCTTCTGTAGTTTTCGGCTTGCTAATTATGTCGCCATCGCACGTTCGACCCACAGCACCCAATTGCAAAAGCTGGCACGAGCGACGCACCCCCTTGCCTTGCTACCGACGAGTCGCAGCCGGCCTCACATGAAGCGACGCCAGTCGCCCAGGTGGACGGCCTTGCTGTGATGTGAGGCAATGGGTTATGGGCTCATGTAGTTTCCGGCTTGCTAATTTTGTCCCCATCGCACGTTCCACCCACAGCCCCCGAGCGACGCACCCCCTCGCCTTGCTGCCGACGAGTCGCAGCCGGCTCGCAAGAGGCGCCGGGAGTCGCCAAGGTGGGTGACCTTACTGCGATGCTGTAAGGCTATGCTAGGTTGTTTTAGTTACTTTCCGACTTGCTAATTATGTCGCCATCGCACGTTGGTCCGACAGCCCCCGAGTGCAAAAGCTGGCACGAGCGACGCACCCCCTCACCTTGCTACCGACGAGTCGCAGCCGGCTTACAAGAGGCGCCGGGAGTCGCCAAGGTGGGCGGCCTTTCTGCGAGGTAAGGCTATGCTGGGCTGTTTCAGTTTTCGGCTTGCTAATTATAATGTCGCCATCGCACATTCGACCCACAACCCCGAGTGCAAAAGCTGGCACAAGCGACGCATCTCCTCGCTCGCCGCCAACGAGTCGCAGCGGCCCTCAAAAGAAGCGACGCACATCGCCAAGGTGGTCGGCCTTGCTGCGACATAATGTTGTTGTCCACCTTTGCATTTTTATGGCTTGCTACTTATGTCGCCATCGCGCGTTCAACCTACCCACATCCCCCGACTGCTAGCTGCACGAGCGACGTACCCCCTCGCCTTGCTGCCGCATAGTCGCAACCGGCCTCAAAAGAAGCGACGCCAGTCGCAAGGTGGGCGGCTTTGCTGCAATGTATCCGTTGGTTCAACCGCAGGTGACTGCTACCTGCACGCGGAAAGAATTTGACGAGGGGCAGCATACCTTTGTAGCCGCCGAGTCATACAAGAACCGCCAATTAGTAGGGAGGCCTGAGATTACCGACTTGACCGCTTTGTAGTCGGCATATTCAGTGTGGCCGTCTTCGGCAGGAAGCCAGTGACCGATATGGTGTGGTTGTACCTCAGCCCCAGCCGGAGTGGGCCGTGTGGCCCTTGCAACTGCCGTGTCGGAACGCTTGGCGCTGCCTTGCATTCCGGGGCTGCCTGCGGCACCCTCTTCAGACGCCACTACTTCGGCCAAAGACGCAAGGGGGCGCTAGCCACACCCCCTTAACGACTCTTCCAAGGTCGCAACATCACGCAAGGCTGCCCCACGCGAGGAGACGGGCCGCCCGACGGCAGACCCGATACAACTTGTTGCCATCTCGAGAAGAACTTCCCTACTCAACATTCCCTCATGATCTTGAAGGAGTTCCCGCACCTCCCCAAGTGCAGCGCGAAGTTCGTGTATAGCCCGCAAGGGGGAACCCATACCGACCCCACAGCCCTACTTCCTACTTGTTTCAGCGAGAACGGCTAGACAGGTGTGGGAGGCGGAGAACTGCCTCAACTTCGCGGCAACCTACCTACCTACCTTCGGAGAGCCTGCCTCCACCCGCCGCCTTTGCCTCGTTCCGCCGCCACCAAGTGATCATGTACTTTGCGCTAGTACACGCGAACCCTAAAAATCCTGCACAGGGTTTAAAGCTAGTAAATTGTCCCATTTTCAGTGAGTCATAAGTGAAGTATAGTGGCATGTACCGTTTACGCTATGATCTTGTCCCAGTCCCATCATCAAGCAAACTGATTGTCGAAGCCTCATCAGACTAATTGGAGGCCAATGCTGGCGGAATTTCCAACACTATTGGACCACCGCGTCCAAAATACTGCCATCAACACGACATGCCTAGTTTGTCCGCTTTGTAGAGCTCGGGGCCCTGAGCGGTGCTGGTACTCAAGAGGTCCATCCCCGGTACGATTCCCGGCTCAGTCCAGGCAATATCCATCGACTAGGTCCGTGTCCCGTGTTTACTTGGATGGTGCATTAGCTCTTCGGTGCTCGAATGAGGCAAGGGTCTAAGGGCTATGCCAGACCTACGATTGCAGTCGGCGCAAGTTAGATGTTAAGTGCTGCTAGGCGGGCGGCTTCGGCTGATGACCCGGGGCGAACCATACTTTGCTTTTATTGCCATCAAAATATTGCACCGTGCACTGGATGGCCACGAAAGGTCTGTCCTACCCGTCTGGGCGTCGGCCCATTCGAGTGATGCGAGCTCGGGCAAGCCCCATCCCGCGGAGCAAAGCATTATCGAGAGTGCGATAGTGACTATACATGCGCAACAAAAAAAAGCAGTGTGACGCGCTGTTCGTCGATTCACGTCATCACGCGCAGCAATATAGTCGCTACTACAGCATCACGCCTGATTAGAATCATTGTCTAATATAAAGCGCATTAGCAATGCCGGTTTTTTTTTCCCGTCCCCGGGACAGGACTGGCAGTGAAACCCTTGCAGCGTCTCTACGACGGCCGCCATTTAGGCAGCAATCCAGTTACGGCAAGCCCTTGGTCGGCAATGCCGGCATCTCCAGATGGTGGTGTGAATTACAAAAAGGACAGTAACAAGTCCACCTACTGCGAAAAGTAAATTTAATACATGAGCTATTAGCAGCAGAAGGCGATATCAGGAAATCACTGCTAAAATAAGTAGTGCTAGAAAATCAACACATCAAGGTGCGTAAAAGCGGCCCGCATCCCGCATGAGGATGCATCCCGCATCTCCAGATACTGGTTCTGGTGTGAATTACAAAAAGGGCAGTTCCCCAGAATTAGAAAATCAACACAAGAAGCCGCCTAAAAGCGGCTCGCATCCCGCATAAGGCGGGATGGATGAGTGATGTGCACACGGTTCAGAGACCGGGACACGCGTGCACATGTGTGTGTGGGTGATCCTCGGACGTGCTGTGCAGCTTCAGCAACGGGATGGCAGACGAATCTGCGCCGTCTGATGAGGCAGCGAGCGCGCTCTCGAGCGGCCACCAAGCTCATGACCCCGAGGAAATCTCTTGCGAGCAAGGCCTCCTTGTGAGCCCGGGAAATGCACCGAGTGCCCCGCGATGAGAGGGCACCCCGATCCGCAGCCAAGCATGCGATACCACGCACTGTGCGGTGCACCCCCTTGCTCACCTCACCCACTGTGCCGAAGACCATGCCCGTGTACTCCGACATATCCATGATGTCTCGAAGAGGGCCCTTCTGTCCGGGCTCCGTGTTGTGCCACGCCGCATCCCGCACAGCCAACCCCCGTTGTATGTCGCCCCACAGGGAGCGCTCAAACCGATCCACAACCGTGGCCCGGGGCACTGCAATGTACTTGACCCCGTACCGCATAGTCTTGAACTCCAGCAGCGTGGACTTCAAGCTCCCGCCGGGGATCATAACTTCCCGGTCACGACGTTGAACGCCGGAAGGGAGAGCTCTGCGTCCGGCACTAGGTCCTTGAGTTCATCCCTGGGTGCGGTGTTGCCGAGAGGCACTGCCTGCTGGAACAAGTCATCCACCTCCCGCCGTACCACGATACTTAGGTCGTGAACACAGTGATCGCGGAAGGCATATGCGATGGCGTCGTGCTGTACACGCCAGTGAGCGTCTCCAGGCGCCGGGAGGTTCATGAGCGCGTCGCCGTATAGGTCAACAGTGACGGGGTTGTGCTCCGTCGAGGGCAGAATGATCTGGCTCCCAACCACCGGGGCCAAGCACGGGCTAGGCAGAAGGAAGTACCCGGCAGCGACCTCCCGCAGCAGCTCATGCGGAGTCATGGATGTCCGCGCGGTGGGGATGGCCACTGTCCACATGCCTGACGCCGCGTCGAGCTGGTTGAACAAGATCCGTTCCCTACATGTGGCAAGGAGAGCGCACACCTCATTTCGAAGCCGAGAGTTGTTGGCATGGTCTAGAAATGCCGCCAGCTCCTTTTGCAAGCCCGACGCAGCCTCCACTTCCCGCTCCATTTGGCGCGCATCTGCGTCGCCGACATGGCCAGCAGTAGCCGCTTGGAGGCGGCCCCACGCCTCGCGCATCTCCGCGACGTAGCTGTCCGACCCATGAGCATCGTTGAGGAAGTGGTCATACTGGCGGGAGGAAGAAGTCGCGATACTGGTGTGAATTACAAAAAGGGCAGTTCCCCAGAAGTCGCGATACTGGTGTGAATTACAAAAAGGGCAGTTCCCCAGAAGTCGCGATACTGGTACCCTGTAAAACCCCTATCCCACTTCCATCGCGGCATACGCTTGATACGGTTGGCAGGCTGCTGCCCCGGAAATATACTGCATCAAAGTACTGCTTAACTGCACCGAAATCCCGCGCGCCGCTAGGGCTGCGGGCACCGCCGCCAGCGCCCACCCGGCCCTCTCGGGCTGGGCGCATCTCGCGGAGCGGGGCGGCGGGGCGAGCACGCACAGAAGCAGCAGCGCTAGGTAATAGGGACCCGTGGGACAGGACCCATCACATCGGCGCCGTGATTACCCTGTTCCCGCACCCTTCACCCCGCGGTAGGAGGGAGTCATCCTTGGCCATCCCATCAGCAGGCCGAGATTTGCCGCCGCGGGGGCCGTCCGTTGCGCCTCACCGGCTTGAGTCCCACCTGCCCGGCTCAGATCGGCGGCGGCCAGTGCCCCCCCCCCCCCCCCCCCCCCCCCCCCCCCCGCCCGCCGCCTCTCCTCTCCCCTTCCTGGCTGTGCCCTGCTCCCGGGTGGGAGCCCGTTCCCGCCGCCGCGATGCCTCGCCGCCGTTCCTCCTCCAGCGACAGTAGCAGCGACAGCGCCGGCTCTGGCAGTAGCTCAGACAGCGGCGACGCCCGTAGGAGGCGCCCCAGCAGCCCGGGGAGACGCCGGCAGGCGTCGCCGCTCTCGCCCCGCGGGGGCGAGGTGCGCCCGCTGCGCGAAGACGAGCGCCGCGGACGAGAGGAGAGCCGCGGGCGGGACAGGTCGGCGGAGGCGGAAGATCGCCGGCGGGGCCGCCGCGATGGGGACCGGGAGCGGGGCGATGCCCGCCGCGAGCGGGACGACGACCGCCGCGACAGGGGCGGTGACCGCCGCGACAGGGGTGATGATAGCCATGACAGGCCGTCCGGAGGACCCCGCGGCCGAGGGGGCATGCAGTACCAGGGCACCGCAGGAGGCGGGGGAGGCACCCGGCGCAGCGAGGAGCGCGAGCCGCCAACCAAGGAGGGCCCGCCAGCTGAGGTGTGCTGCGCTGCCCCCCCCCCCCCCCCCCCCCTTCCACGGCAGACCGCAAGTACGGTCCTTGCGTTACGGACAGGTGAAGGTTAGGTTCAGCTTACCGCGGCAAAAGCAATATCTATGCTCATGCTCATTCCGATGCTCATGTTGCGGTCTGTCCCATATGCCGCTGCACGAGTAGGAGCCCATATTCATGGATCCATGCCTCTGTTGATCCCCATAGTCATGATGCACGTGTCCACTGCCTGGGCCACGTGCAGCTGCCACTACTGCTGCCCATGGCTGTGTCTGTATTCGTTCTCGTCTCCATTCCCCCCTCCCCCCCCCCCCCCCGGTGCAGCCACTGAGTGAGTCATGGGCTGGGGCGCGCAGGGCGGGGAGAATGGGCAGGACAAACCCACAGAGGCGGCGGCCGCCCGCAAGCCACCAGCGCCTGGCAAAGCGGGTGGCGTGTACATCCCGCCCTTCAAGCTGGCGCAGATGATGAAGGAGTGCGAGGACCGCACGTCGGCGGAGTACCAGCGCATGACGTGGGACGCGCTGCGCAAGAGCATCAACGGCCTGGTGAACAAGGTCAATGCCTCAAACGTGAAGCACATTCTGCCGGAGATGTTTTCCGAGGTGATGCCTCTCCACCCCCCCCCCCCCCCCCCTCCCCACCGCCGCCGTGTCCCCCTGCACGGCCAGCACGCTGATGGTGGGATGCTTCCGGCACGGCAGAACCTGGTGAGGGGGCGCGGCCTGTTCTGCCGCTCGGTGATGAAGTCCCAGATGGCGTCGCCGGCCTTCACGCCCGTCTACGCCGCGCTGGTCGCGGTCATCAACACCAAGTTCCCCGAGATCGGGGAGCTCCTGCTTAGCCGTGTCATCCTCCAGGTCCCCCCCCCCCCCCCCCCCACGCCCCTCCTCCCCTCCTCCCTCGCCCCTCCTCCCCTCCTCCCTCGCCCCCTTCTCTGTCAACTCCCTGCCTCTCAATGCTCTGCGAGCTGGCCACTGTGAGCCTCTGTACGGGCAGCATTGCCACGGTGCGCTAAGTCGGCCCCCTGCCCATCCCTGGCCGCAGTTCCGCCGCGCCTACAAGCGCAATGACAAGGCCGTGTGCCTGGCGGCCACCAAGATGATCGGGCACCTAGTGAACCAGCAGGTGTGGCGCCAACCCACACCCCGCGCACGCCTGCCCGTGCACACCTTGCCATGCTATGCTATGCTATGCTATGCTATGCTATGCTATGCTATGCTATGCTATGCAATGCAATGCTATGCTATGCTATGCTATGCTATGCTATGCTATGCTATGCTATGTATACATGTATACATTTGCAAGGAGAGTGCGGGGGATGGGAAGCCGGCGCAGCAGGACGAGCAAATGGGGCAACAGTTAGGGTTTTTGGGGGGGGGGGGTGCCTTCATTAGCCCAGTCCTCATGACCGCGCACGATGTTTGACCACCAGGAGAGGGCACGATGTTGCTGTGAGCCTTGCTAGCTGTGTGTGGGGCATGTGCTCTGCGCTCCTGCAAACTGGCCGGTTGATCCTGCACCAGCTCTGGGGTTTGAGGTTTCATCTTGGCCTCTCACGCTACATGTTTTGCATACATGATTATTGACGGCAGTGGAGCCCTGGCCAGATTCAGCAGTTACGGGTGCCAACCCATTGATAAGAAAACCACTGAGAATGTGCACCCTGCCTGCCAGAGATCATATATATGTATGAAAGTTCACCAAATAGATAGCGAATCTTCTGACGTAAGGTGCAACCACAATTTGAGAACGACGCTGTGGCACCTTAGGGATCCGTCGGTATCTGAAGTGGTATTTGCGGGGGGGGGGGGAGGGGGGTGGGGGTGGGTTAGCTATCTGGAACTGTTGATCGCCAACCCGCTGGGCGGGACCTGTGCTAAACCCCCCCCCCCCCCCCCCCCCCCCCCTTTCCCTCTTTTTTCCCTGTGCCGTCTGTGGCAACCTCCTTGTCCAGGTGGCGCATGAGCTGCTTGCGCTGGAAATGCTGATGCTGCTGCTGGAGACGCCCTCTGATGACAGCGTGGAAGTCGCGGTACGTGCCTGGGCATCTCTGGGGGTGAAGCAAGGGAGGCAGGCAGGGTCCATACCAGCACCCGCGTGTGCAATTGGCAACCCTCTCCGCAAACATTCGTACGCCCATGGATGAGTATTCTGCGCGCATCATCCAGACGGGGCATGTGAGGGCCGCAAATCATGGCAGTGGGGGCCTGGTGGTGCACCGTCCGGCGAGCTCTAATGGCGGATTTGCTTCTGCTGGCGGCGCGTAGGTGGGCTTTGTCAAGGAGGTGGGCGCCAGCCTATCAGAGCTGTCCCCACAGGTGCCCCCCCCCCCCCCCCCCCTCCCTCCTCCCCCTCCCCCTTTACGCCTCATGCATGTTTGGCAGGGTCGGTTGCCGCTCCACGATCACGCAGTCAAAGTATGATGGAGCACCGTTTGGGGCTTGTGGCACTAATAGGTATTGTTTGCTTGGAAGCCGGGGGGGGGGGGGGGGGGGGGGGTACTGCAACTCGGAATATAATTACCGGATGTCGCCGTATCTGGCTCAAACAGGATTAGGTACCAGAACTATCAGAAGGATACTGTGCATAAGGTGTGCACATGTGATTGTGTGCCATGCGTAAGGTACGCAAGAATGTGCATGCACGTTACAGATAAGTGTAGTATTTGTACCGGGACCGAAGCCGCGATGCCAAATGAAGCGGAAGCTACGATTCCTGGCTGCCCGCTTACTAGTACTCTAGCTTTAGAATGGTTAAGCTTCTCAACAGAGTATAAGGTACACGGGTTTCCGTTTGCAGTGAGCTGCGCGGCGGCAGGCGACGAAGTTTCACTACCGGTAGGTGTTGTTATGCGCTGTTGTGTCCTCATAGAAGTGTGGCCTCATAGAAGAGGGGGGGGGGGGGCTGAGGTGCCTGTGTGCTCGTGCGTCCCGCTGCTGGCTGCAGGGCCTCCACTCGGTGTTCGAGCGCTTCCGCGGCATCCTTCACGAGGGCGAGATTGACAAGCGCGTGCAGTTCATGATCGAGGGCCTGTTTGCCGTGCGCAAAGCCGGCTTTGACGCATCTGGGCACCCCGCAGTCCCGGCCTCGCTGGACCTGGTGGAGGCGGAGGACCAGATCACCCACGAGCTGTCCCTGGACTCAGAGGTGCAGGCCACAACCGGCCTGGATGTGTTCAAGGTAGACCCCGAGTACCAGCAGCATGAGGAGGAGTACGAGGCCATCAAGAAGGAGATCCTGGGTGACGACGATGACGACGACGACGATGAGAGCGGCGACGAGGGCGACAGCGATGAGGAGTCGAGCGACGACGAGGACGCGTACGCGAACAAGCCAGGGGCGGCGGCGGCACCCACGCAGCAGAAGATCACTGACGCAACGCAGACCAACCTGGTCAACCTGCGCCGCACCATCTACCTTACCATCATGTCCAGCCTGGACTTTGAGGAGTGCGGCCACAAGCTGCTGAAGATCCAGCTGGCTCCCGGCCAGGAGGTGGAGCTGGTTACCATGATGATCGAGTGCGCCTCACAGGTGCGCCTGCCCTACTTCCCCCCCCCCCCCCCCTTCTCCCTCCTTCCCACCTTCCCTACCCAAAGAGCGCCGTGCCAACAAAACAGATAGGCGCGTCGATGGGCCAGGCTTCCCTGCCCTTAAACGTTCAAAGTCAAAGAAGTGGTGTTCCAGTGCGGCATCAGCAAGCATGAGTCTAAGTCCAATAAGTCGTCACAAGTTTGTGGATTTTCGTATGTTTTGGCAGCTGGCATAGAACTCCTCGGAAGTATGCCACGGACGCAAAGGCCCGCTGCTTGTAGTAGCCGTGGCCACGGATAGGGCTGCCGATTCAGTCTGGCCTCTGAATCGGACAGTTGAATCGGCTCATGCGCCGAGCCATGGACACCCCTCCCTGCTTATAGTACTTGGCTGTGCTCATGTACGGGCGGCTCAGTCAGGACTCAACACCCAGCATGCACAGCCCTCAACTATTTATCATAACCGCCCTGCGGTACTGCGGAATCTCTGGCTACACATCACGGGGGTGTGGCGATGGCGCCTTATAGCCATGCCCTGTGCTTTTAAGCCCGTGTCCTTTCTCTGCGTCTCCCTCCCAGTCTGTTGTATCCTGTGACACCCCATCTGTATTCTCTGACTGCTGCGTCTACGTGGCGCCCACCCGCGGCTGCAGGAGCGCACCTACATGCGCTACTATGGCCTGCTGGCGCAGCGCTTCTGCTACCTGAACCGCACCTACCAGGAGATCTTTGAGGACGCCTTCCAGCGGCAGTATGCGCTCATCCACCGCCTGGAGACAAGCAAGCTGCGCAACACGGCCAAGCTGTTTGCGCACCTGCTGGGCACGGACGCGCTCTCCTGGGCGGTTATGTCCAACATCCGCCTGACAGAGGACGACACCACCTCCTCCTCGCGCATCTTTGTCAAAATCCTGTTCCAGGAGCTGTCCGAGAACCTGGGCCTCATCAAGCTCAACGAGCGCCTGAACGATCCCTCCTGCCAGGAGTGGGTCGCAGGGCTTTTCCCCAAGGACCTGCCGCGCAACCTGCGCTTTGCTATCAACTTCTTCACCTCCATCGGCCTGGGCGGCCTCACCGACACGCCGCGCGAGTACCTTAAGAACATCCCCAAGCTGATCATGCAGCAGAAGGACGTCTCCGACAGCGATTCGGACAGTGACTCGGACAGCGACTCGGACAGCGACAGTGACTCGGACTCAGGGAGCAGCAGCAGCAGCAGCGGGAGCGACAGCAGCAGCAGTGACAGCAGCGACAGCGAGCCCGAGTCGCCCCCCAGGAGGGAGTCCTCCCGCAGGAAGCGCTCCGCCAGCCGCGACTCTGGCCGCCACGCGTCCCGCAAGCGCCGAAAGTGAGGGCTACTGAGGAGCGCCACCTGCGCCCCCCCCCCCCCCCCCCCCCCACCCCCCTCTCAGGATTGACAGCTCGACTCGGAGGGCGGAAAGGGTGGCGTGTTCATGGCCGTACGGTCCTAGGCTACAGTGCCTGTCTGCCGGCAGCTGATGGGAAGGGGTGGGGTGTCCCTGCTGACCGCCGCACCTAGGCCGGGCTGTGCCGGCGTGTGTCTTGCAAGTTTGTTGGACAAATGGACATGCTATTCAGGGGCATGTGCGCATGATGATGCCATCGCGACTGCCTTGATCTGGACATCACACGGAATGCATGCACACTGCGCCGCGCAGCACCCACAGTGCACCGCATGAGATACTGGATTATCATTCGGATCTGATTGTAGTTAGAAATACCCATTCGTTAGCCCAAATGCCATAGGCCTGGAAAAGTGTGTGTGGCGATCCGTTCGCATGCTTAGCAGCATCAGTTACCAGGGAATGTTTTGGCCTGGGTCATGGCAGCGGATAGGTTGTCTGGTGTGAGGGTGTACGTTTAGTTCATAGAAGTTTTTAATTGATCGTGGAGGCAGGGATTGCCTGTGATTCCGTTATCGTTCTGCACTTGGATCCGTGCAGGGGACCAGTGGTGTTGCGAGCACGTGCACTTCTGATTTTTTCCCAAGAGGGAAGCGAATCAGTGGATGCCTCGGCACGCATTGCATCGCATACACCCCCTAATCATAATAAATCATGCATCATCCAGCGAGTTTTAGAAGAAGGGGGGGCTAGTTGTGTACACATAAGCAAGGGGCTGCAGGCGGCGACGGGCCGTAGCATCGCATAATACATATATGTCCATTACGACTTTTAATTCAGGAGTGTGCGCAGCCTCGCGCGGGGTTCCCGCCCAACCACTCACTGCCACTACAGACTGGTGAGCTGGGACACGAGGCTGTTCATGTGGCTCTGCCATTGCCTAGCGGTCCAGTCAAGCTCGGTCGGCTCCTCTTCCGGCTGCCCGTGCTCTCGCACGGGGCGGATACGCACGACTCCGTCCGCCCGGTCCACCGTCACCCAGGGCGTCGAGTCAAGCGCCGGCAGCTCCCACCAGTCGGCCACGGCCGACTGTCCCTGCTCCGCCTGCTCGATGCCCGAGCGGCCGGCATCCGCCGCCTCGTTCACCGACGCCTCCAGTGCAGCGAGCGCCGCGCGGTGCGACTCGCCCCTCGCAGCCAGGTCCGCGGCCGCTTCGGCGTGCTCCGCGGCCTCTTTCTTCGCCAGCGCAACGCTGTCTTGCGCGACCGCCCACAGCGTGCCCTCGACGGTCTGAAGACGCTGAGCCGCGCTCGGCAGCAGCTCGTCGGGCGCCCTGACCGCCATGGCGGGCTGCCCGTTGTTCATGGCGGCGGCGAACACCTCGGCGAGCGGGTCGCTCGCGCCCGGCTGCCCCGCGGCCTAGCAATAAACAAGGCGAAATATCAGTCTGCGCTCGCAACTCATCCGTGCCTCGTAACCATGTGATGATGGCAAAGTGGCTTGTCAACTAAATATACGTATTAATTGCTACCCCCTCAACCACTCATTCTGTTAAGTTGCGCGTCATATCAGTACTAACAGGAAGTCCATCCCTTTGTAGTAAATAATAGTGCATAATGTCGTCTCGTCGTCAGTATACAGCACGCCGTCACTAGAAACAACCATTTGAGGCGGTGTTTAGGCAATAGGTATAAACATATATTAGACCCCTCAGGTAGTCCAACGAGGCGCATAGCAACACCGCAACTGGCTGCCACAGGCTTGTCAATATATGAATAGCATACAACTTGCACATCTAGTTGTCGTTCATGTACATAAATAGTGGCCAGGATGAGAAAAATGCACCCTATGTGTTGATACCCATGTTAAAATGCGCATAGAGTAAATTGTGTGTCTAAGATGCTTGCATATCTGATATCACACACACACACACACACACACACACACACACACACACACAACACACACACACATTTGCTAGCAGCGCCACAAGGCGTTCTTTATCGCATAGATAGCCACGCTGTGGGTTGTGCAATGGCGTGGCTGTGTGGCGGAATGTTGGCGGCCGTATGAGTCTGTATACTGCAATTGCGCCCGGCGACGTTGCTTGTTGTTGGCGCTGGCTGGAATGAATCTGTCTGCATTGGTACATCCATCAGACGTGCCCACAGTGAAGAATGTTTGGTGATCGGAGATAGTGGTACGTGAGTTTTTTTTTTTTTTTTTTGGGGGGGGGGGGGGGGGGGGGGGGGGACACACACCACGAACGCGGCCTCCGCGCGCTGCAGCAGCAGCTGGGGGGAGCACTCCGCAGCATTCCTGCCCTGGGGCCACTCTGCTGGCTCTGCGGCTGCTGACAGGGAGGGGATGCTGCGCAGCTCGACGCCCTACAGACGCATGTTCGGTGTGAGTTGCATGAACGCAGCCAGCAGCGGGAGGCGCTTGGCCAGGAATAGCAGGCAAAGGGCGGCAGCCCCCTTCGCCACTGACAGCTGTGACAGAGGATTGCCCACCTGGAACTCGGACAGCTCCTTTGCCACGACGCCCTGCATGCGCTTGGCGCTCTGCTGCAGGCAGGCCGTGTTGCGCACGACGTCCTCACCGACTCGCGTGTTCAGGGCGGAGCAGTCCAGCACCAGCCTCTGCAGTACACATTCATACGTCACCAGCTCAGCAACCACCACATAAGAGACACGCTGGCGGCTATCATAAATAAGGAAGTATCAACACTCCGAGCAGGGTCTCTCCTCCAAGCTTTTCGTATGAATTCGTATCGAATTTACTGTCACGGATGTGCGGCGGGTTATCATATTGTCAACTCGCGATTATCATAACATGGAAAGCCCTGCTGTGCACTATGTTGAGAAACCAAAGGCGGTCAGTCGGTCACCTTGCCGGAGGTGAGACAGTAGCGGCGGGTCGCGGCGATGGCTAGGTCGAGGCACTCGTCTCGAGCTCGGAAGGCGCCGATGCGCTCCTTCTTCTGGCGCAACTCGGCTGCCTGGTGATCGGCGTTCGCCGCCGCCTCGTGAAGCGCCGCCGCCTCGCGCTGCAGGGCCTCAACGGCCGCACGCTGCGCTGCCACACGTGCCGCGGCGAGACCACAGGCGAGCACCTCGTCGCCGGCCGCGCTGGCAGCGAGCTCCTTCCAGCCGGCGGCGCGCCGCCGCTGAGGCGTTTCGAGCCGCTTGCGTCGACAGAAAGGCGGCCACGTGCTGCTGCTGTTGGCGACGCAGCAGCGCGCGCGGGGCGGCGAGCGGCCCTCCCGACTGACCGCCCGGCCGGTTCTCCTTGTCTGCATCCTCGTCCGCCTACCCGACCGCGGGTCCAAGTGCGTCAGGGCCTCGCCAGCTGCCGGTATGTGCGCCAAGCCGAGCCAGCTGCGGTGCTGGCCAGCGTCGTTGGCAGCCCCTAAAGCGGCGCCGTCTGCCAATCTACTATCGCACGGTTCACAACCCATCACGCGGCGTGCGCGCCCGATCGGCGATACTGTGGAGCGCGCCGAGTCGGGGACGAGGATAAGGACGCAAACGAGCGTGGATGGTGAGCCCCGGCGAGCTTTAGTCTGGGAGACCAAGTATGTGTCGCCGAGGCCACAAGCTGCTCGCGGTTCGCAGGAACGATGTGTGGTCGTCGGGACTTTGATTCATTAATTCTCGTAGTTTCGGTGGCAGCGCATCATAGGCTGTCGACGGCGCCTAACCCAGTCGGGTCTCTATTTGGTTCCAAGCATGGCAGCAGGTTGACGCTTTTTCTCTATCACTACAGGCCAGCAGCAGGCGCAGACGGGCATCCACACACTTGTCGCTCACCTGATGGCCATCGCGCCCGTGGCTCGCCAACAGCGCGAGCGCATCGCGTCCCAAATCGAGCTCCGAGGTGGCGGTCGCCAAGCGCGCGCTCGCCGCAGCCGCCACCGCTGCCGCGCCGCTGAGCACACCCATCGCGCCACTGCCGGAAAGCGCCGAGGCCGCAGCCTCAGCCGCGGCGCGCGGCAGGGCCACATCCTCGAGCGAGCAGGCGCAGCCTGGCTGGCTCACAAAGGCGGCTTCGCCGCTAGCCGCAAAGGCGGGGCAGCGCGCCGCCACGGCCTGCCGCAGCTCTGCCTCCACAACGTCGCAAGCGGCAGCGACCGCGGCGGTGGCTGCCTGAGAAGCCACCAGCTCCCCGTCTGCGCCGTCCCGGTCACTCGCCAAGGCCACCGCTGCTTGAGCGGATGCCACCTCGCCGGCGACACCCTCGCGACGGGCGCGCAGCGCCGCCCCCGCGCGGTCCAGCCGCCCTGCCCAGGCTGACAGCAGCGCGGCGCGCGTCTCCACATCCTCCGCTTCCGCGGCGCTGCGCCGAAGAGCCCGCCTCCGCTGCCGCCAGCCCCACCGCCTCCATCTCCACCGCAGCGCGGAGGTCCTGCACCTCCGCCCGCGCCCGCTCAACCTCCGCACGCAGGGCAATTACGCCTTCAAAGCGACACAACCGCGAGGTCTGTCAGCTCAGCCGCAGGTCGAGCAAAAGAGTCTCCTACCACCACACCACCAATACCACCACAAACACACATTCCCTTGAAATTCCGGCCGAGCCCATGGCATCCACCAACTTGCATGGGATCCCACTGGGAATGGAGGCGAAGGGGTTCATAAACGTTGCTGGTTCCGCACTGCTGTTTTCTCAGCGTTGGCGCAGTGGCGCTCCAATGATACCCCCGACCGCCCGCCACATGCTCCTACAGGGAGGGTAGCGTTACCGCAAGAGTTGTTGACTGGCTGCCTTGCGTGTGCAGCTACGGCAACTAAGGATGGGACATTGCTCACCAAGCGCCCGAAGCGATTCCGCTCCCCCCCCCGGGGGAAGCAGCTGCAGCAAGCCACACACGTGATAGCACTATGACAGGGTGACTGGCCAAACTGTCTGTGGCTATGGGGCATCGGGGTACAGAGGACTCGAGGGCTTGGGCAGTCTCAGGGCGAGGCAGGGTGGTACCCTCGCCCGCTGCGCCTTGCTCATCTGCGCCCGCCGA